>JAQIWJ010001496.1:0-10990 GCA_034695185.1 Discolaimus major
ATCGAGTCTTTCTAATCGCTTTCGTCGATTGTTCGATCGTCGTGTTGACTACGTGCAAGATCATCCCGATGCCCCCTGCTTGAAGTTAGGAGATGAATTCGCTGTGGGCGTTGATTTGAATACGCGTCGTCATTCTGCGGTCGCCTGCCCGATTTCGTGTAGCTTGTGGAATTCGCATGAAAAGTATCCTCCATCTGGAGACAACATCGGAAGACGTCGTGCTAAGCACGAAGGCGTTAGATTACCGCCGTTGACGACATTTAGCAAATTTGGCCGTGATAATGAGGACTAATTAGTGCACATGTGATAGTGTAAATCAGCTACGCAGTAGGAAGTTGGTAAAAGCATTAATTTAAACTGACTGCACGCACATATATGCTTGAATTATTGGCTTATGAGTGTCATTTCACATACTGATCTTGTCTGAATGAGTATTGGCTGGTGCAAGCATTTGAAAAAAGCTGAATAGCATGCAGGAATGAACTAATGCTGTTTCTGTTTAGCCATGGCAATTTGTCGTACCATCATCGGATCCGATTCCATTGGGACAAGAGGATGACATAGTCTACACGCTTGGGGAAGCATTGTCGGTGGATAAACCTAATCTTGTGAAGGTAAGCGTTAAGCGGTGTTTGGCTGAAACAGACACTGTATGCACCCCCTTTCAGTACTTGGCGTGTCTGGATTTGCGACAATTGACTTCGGAACGTCAGCCTCGGATGCAGCAATTATTTACTGTGAGCAGACCAGGTATGCGATTTGCAATGTTTACAATGCACTATCATGATGTGTTCCTTTATTTAGGCGGTCATCCCAGAAGCTGGACATCATTAGCATCACCGATGCTCGACATACTGCATCATCAAACCCGAGGATTTCAAGATTTCAATGAACGACTGGCAGCAGCTTGGGAATTCAAATTGGAACAAGCAACAGCGGGTCGAAGTTTGGGACCTCAGGCTCGACTGCCATCCATGATACGACCCAGACACTGGAATCCAGAATGGAAATTGCAATCGGGTGCCAGCAACGTTGCCAACCAGGATCAGGCACGAACAAATGGCACCGTTCGTCACAGCTACATGCCAGAATTCGTTACGGGCATTTGGGTCATCAACGATTCATTGAAAGGACACGAAGCTTTGTGGGTGGATTTGAGAATGCTGTTATGGAATATCCAAGGTAAGATATTGTCAGTATGATTTATGCATTCTATAGTGGATTATCTAATTAGTCCCCTCTTTCAGCCTTTGGTCACGTCGTATCAAGCTCGTACAAAGATGACAAGTACGGCATCATTCAACGCGATTTTCCAACAGTCATTGGCGGTATCCTCGACCTGTATTCGGTATCGGACCGATACGCACGTTTGATTGCGTCTCAACGTCTCGATCGGCGTCAGAAATCGGAACTCGATTCGTATTTGCACTCGTTACGTGGCCAATTGACCAAAACGATGGACGATATATTCGCTGTCTATGGGGATTTGCGGTAAGCTGGTTGGTCTTATTATACCGTGAGTTCACATTCTCAACCTCATCCTTGTTTAGGGATATTCAATTGACCGATCAGCAACGTATCATGGTTCAACGTCTACGGGGAACTAAAGCTTTTGGAAATGAAAGGAATTAAGTGTGATAAATAGCATTTCATCTAACTGCCTTGTTTCCAAACCGTGGTGATTCTGGTTTCGTTCAATTATTTCAATTTCAGTGTACATGAATATTATGGTTGGATGCTGATTTTCTGTATGTTTTCTTTACCAATGTTAGGTGGACGTAAAAAGTGAATGGAAATCCAGGTTTTCAATGTACAATGCTTGGTGTTTGTCACCATTGATATTTGATATCCATGAATATTGTATGTGCACGTTTCCATGAAAAAGAAAGGCCAGATCATGGCCTTTATCCTGAAATGCTGAAACGTCCAAAATGTCATTAGTCAGCTTACATTCTTGCTGTAAACAAGTTTACCCATAAGCCTTGGAAGTTAGGCTTTTCAGAATTGTTTACCAGTCTTCTGAAATTGACGAATGCCGTTTCCTTGAGAGCAGTTGTTGAGGCCCAGGAGAAATCTGGATGTTCATCATTCATTGTTGAGAAGCCGAACGAAATCTCTGAACTTCCTATTCGCAAAGTTTGAGGAAGCATTGTTCTGGTAAAGTTGATCGGAAATCATGAAGGCCTTATTTTGTGCCGTTTTGTTGGCTATTTTTGTCAGCTCCTATGCTGCTAATCAAAGATATGCTGTGAAAGGTCGTTTGATGTGCGAAGATAGACCGGCCAATAATGTTCAAGTGAAATTGGTGGATAAAGGTAAATCATGGCTTACTGTAACCGCTCGAAATGCGGGTCTCGGCTAAGCGAAAATTATTGTGCAATGTATTGATGGCTCTGAAAGAGCCCATGCATGCTTTCAAAAATGGCCATATGGTCAGTGCAGTGACGACCCTCTGCTCTGTTGTAAAATTCCTAGCGGTATACTGTAACCGCTCCATCTACCCTCTGAAAGTGCTATGCATTTTCCCTGTCCAAAAAGCATATGGTCACTAATGACCAAATTCACACACTGACCGACCAGTCACCGCAGCCAGCTATCAAAACCAGGGAAATTTGCAGATATCGGTCTGGATGACAATTTGGGCAATGTGAGAACCAATTCGGACGGTTATTTCGAAGTGGAAGGCGTAGCCGGCGGTGGCATCACCGGTATCGATCCGACGTTGAAGATTTATCACAATTGCGGCGGCGGTGTTTTCCATATTTGCGCACGACGTTGGCGTCTAAAAATGCCCAAACAATACATCACGGCCGAGAATGCGGCCAAGAAATGGTTCCCGTTAGGCACGTTGAATTTGATCGTGAAATTGGAACACGACGAAGATCGTAATTGCATTTAAACAAAATATATGCGAGCATGCGATGCATGATTCTAGACTTGCAGTCATACTGTAGACGCATAGAAATTTTTTGAAGCAGTAAAAATCTTTAGGCAAATCGAATGCTTGTATGCATTGCCAAGCGTTCAACGCTTGTATTTTGAGAATACTATGCTTTGCTGAGTGATTTTCTCAGGCAGAAATTTGGTCAAGCAAAGATGATCACATTGGGAATCATGAAAACTGAAGCATGGCAAAAAGTTGAAAATGTGAAAGCAATGCACATTGGTAAGTGTGTATTTTGGCAAAGCCATCATGAGAATTTTTTCCAATGCTCACTTGAGAAAATCGGAATTCCATGGGTGGGGTCTTTGAAGTGGTTTTGGCAAATTTACGAGTCTAGTATGCATTTTATGCGTTTGCCAAAATTCCGGCTGATTTCAAATGCATTGTGCAACTTGCAGCATTGCATAGCGTGATTTGCAGCAAATGCTGCTCGAATGCTAGCTGAATCATCTGGGCCGCAAACAAAGCACCAAGCATGGCATTCTAAATCTGAAAATCTTTTATGAATGACTTTCAGCCTCCAAATGCCAATTAGACAACAGCTGCCATTTGATCTTGATGAATACACCACGACCAGAACAATAAACTTCCTGCCCAGGCGTCGGAAAGGCGAGCATTGAACTTTGCACGAAGTTCAGGAAACTTTGGAGAAAGCATGGCAAAAAGGCCGTTTTTGATCACATGCGACTTGTCAATGATGAAAAATCGCACAAATGATTGGATTTGGGACATGGACGTGGCCGATTTGACCCGAGTAGCATACATTTGCAAACACTGATCAAATGCTATCACGCAGTGATGAGCAATCAATAGCTGTACAAGCTGCAATGCAAATTGCACTACAGTAAACTTCGTATTTTGACTCTTGAGTCTTTCTTGACCATATATGGATGCTGATGCTCCATTGATTTCTTGTGTAAAATTGCATACTGTATTCTCCTGGAATGTATAGCTTTTCAGCCTCACCAAATTAGAGGAAAAATGAAGACAATCGTGGCCATTATTTTGTGCTTGGTGTTCGCATATACATCGAATGCACTCGGAACTGAACAAAGAGTAATCATCAAAGGGAAATTGACGTGCGGTGAATCTGCAGCCAATAATATTCGCGTTAGATTGGTGGACATTGGTAAGCAAAATTGCACAATTGAGGGACTGATCAGATGATCAGTATTATCGATTGGGATGAGTAGATATGGGTTACACGCTGTGCCGCCTGTCTGCATACGCTGTAGTTTACAGCACAACATGGTCAAGGGTTACTGTCATACCAAGCAGAGCGGGCTAGATTTCCAAATCATGCACTAATCATGCCATGGCAAAACCATGCTTTGACCATTCATTGCATCCAAATCAAATTTTCAGATTTCGGCAGTGATGATCAAATGGCCGAAGGTCGTACCAATTCGAACGGTGAATTCCAATTGGACGGAAAGACATCCGAAATCGGTACCATCGAGCCAGTGTTGAAAATCTATCACAATTGCGCCGATTTTTTGCCCGGCGGCATACCGAAACCATGCGATCGTCGCCTCCGTTTCACCATACCCGATAAATATATTGGCAAAAAAGGTGTCGTGCCGAAAACATTGGACATGGGAACCTGGAATTTGATGCCTTATTATAAAGATGAGGATCGTGATTGCATTCATTAGAATCATCGTGATCGATTTGATCAATAGTAATGGAAGTTTAGTACGCATTGCAATATTGGATAGAATTTAGAGGCAAAAAATGATTGATGCAATGCAGATGATTTTTCATCACCGTAATTATTACTTTGCTCAAACAAGCTTCCATAAATATCAGGAATTCTTCAAGGATCTCATGGCCTATATTCCTGAATGGCAGCAAAATATGGCCACATTTTTATTCAATATTCAAATGTAGGGGACAAGTGGCTTCATTGGATGCCATTACATTTATGAAGCCAATAAAAATGTAAATTTCCACACGGCATTTAGAGCCATATGTGGTTAATGTAATTTTGCTACTTCGATTTCTTAGCATGGAAGATGGGTGGGTATGAAAAATTTGCGGCATGTTGGTGTCCAGTATGGACAACCATATGAAAGCATTGTCATGTTTTTATTTGAGCTGGTTTGGACGATGATTTTGTAAAGATGATGTTAATCAAGGCATGATCATTTTAGTTACAAAATTGACCTCCATCCTTCACCATGTTCTGCCACCTGATCCTCATTGACCAAGTCTCAGAAAAGCACTTTTTCTGAGACCATGAAATCCGGTTACGTTTGCACATGCTAACCATTCAAGAAAAAGACCTGGCTTACCATTGTGAACCAGTAAAAACGAAATCACAGGAAGTATTTATTATATTAGCTACCTAATTTCGGCTTTGAATCGGTCCAGCGGTGATTTTGATGCAATTAGTATCGATTAGCATGGCCAGTTGGGGCCTTTTTCATAGCCTTCTTCTGCGCAATGGCAGTTGTAGCTAACCTTTCACAAAAATCTGGTCAGTACGTATGATTATCTTGTAAACTGAATATGAATATTTAACATCAAGCAATTAGCATCAGAAAAATATGAAGCCGAAACGACATTCACGTCGTTCGAAAAAGAGCATAGCAAGTGAAGACGAGGCAAAAACCTTGTTGAGTCAAACCGGGGCCAGCGCAATCGAACCAAGTACTCAAGATGATCACACGTCTTCTAATCCTGAATTGAATAAAGAAGGGAAAACGAAAAAGCAGAAGTTTCTGAAGGTATGCAATTCTTGTGGGTATTGGAATTTGATGGAAACTGACCATAATTTCTATAGGCATCCTAAAATGGGGGCTAGCAAAAAAGTTGTACAAATTTTCAGTGATCGCAAACTGCATCCAAAATTTGGCAACTTTGGTTTTCAAATAATTTGATTCTTTTAGATACTGAAAATCTTGCTCCCACATATTTGCCTGACATTCTTCATCATATGCTACGCTATGATGGGTGCAGCCATATTTAAAAAAATCGAACAAGATCAGGATCTCGTCTTATTGGAAGAGAAAGCATCAAAAATCGTAGAAGCGTATGGGCGTGTAGTTAACGAAGTACAAGCCGTTTGTACTGAATCGAATCGAAAAATGAATCCCGGTTGGGATGTGGAATTGTATAAGCATTTATCCCGATTATCCGAGGCGCATGGAAGTAATCAATTTAAAATCGAGAAACCAGAAGACGCTGATGCGAAAAAGTTGATTGCACACGCGTCCAGGTGGACTTACATCGATTCTATATTATATTCGGTGTCAATTTTGACGACTACAGGTATACTATAATAGTTGTGCGCGTATTTTTTGAGGTGCCAGAGGCTAATCCTAAGATCTGGCATGAAGTTCTGGCTGCTAATGGCTAAGCCAATGTCCATGCATTATCCCATGATTTGGGATATGAGATTCTGGGCGTGAAGTTCCAGAAATCACTGTTATTTCCATAACTGGAAATCCATTGCCATCAGCCAATATCAACGGCTAATCCCCATGTAAAATCCGAGCTTTCAACAGGCTACGTCAATGCAACACCCACCACGAATTTCGGCCAAATCGTCACAGTTATATACGGCTTATTCGGAATTCCGCTCATGGTCCTTACAGCGGTGGATTACGGTCGGTTCTTATCAGATATCGTTCTTTTAATTTATTCGAAATTATCCAAATTCTCAAACAGGATCATGCGTATATGCGGATGTTTAGCAAGGGCTGCCAGAAAAAAGGCATGTATATTACGCACTCGAGAACACAAAATTAAAATATACTGTGCAATTGAAAGCATAAAAATAAGAATGCATTTTATTTCAGGTCAGCACTAATGTTCGTGTTGAGACGAAATTATTGGAAGACGGTCGGATTCAACATGTGGATGATAAACAGAAAAAGCCCCGATTACCATTATGGGCCAATTTCAGTATTTTACTATTATTCAATACATTGGGAGCATTCGTATATATGCTTCATGGAGAGACAAAACCTGTAAGCATAATCTCATAGGGTCCTGTGGCCCTGTGCTGTGGACCCAATGGGTCCTTTGGACCCTACGATCAAAATCCAAATGTCCTGTTGCAGGATTTCCTAGAAGCATTTTTCATTTGCTTCAATTTGGTGGCCAATTTGACCATGGGTGAAATACCAGTGGTCAGAGATCTATTGATGGTTATTTACATAATCTTCTTCGTTACATTCGGTTTGGCCGTTTTGAGTATGTGTGCCGAATTGGCAGCATCCGAATTGAAATGGTTATTCTTGAAAATACATTACTTCGGTCGGAAAATACGTCTTCAGACTAAAACTGCTGAAGAAGTAAGCAGGGCTTGTTTTGTCGAAATGTGGATGCCTGGAGATTTGTGGTCTTTTGTCCACGTCTCTTTCATGGATCTTTGATGATGTCTCTCTGTCTCAGGAGGAGCTTGCTTCGTTACTCAATCAATTGTATCGTGATCAAGCTGTAAGTCCTTGTCTGGTGATTTCTGTGGAGGTACTGTATGCTGTCAGCTATCACTTTTCATGTGCATCATCTGTCAGACGATGTTCTTTGGTCACTATGATCCACATTCGATCCCTTGTGGATTTTTTTGTCATACTGTAGAATGGAATCACTTGCAACTTTGCATGATCCTGGGCATCTCAATGCACATATTAGTGAGCTGCAAATATTTCAGGTCCCAGTTTACGTTGAAGAAGTCGAACTGAAAGAATTGCTAAAAATCATCGACGAAATCCGTCGCCGTTATCCGCAAAAGCACAAAATCACTCGCCAAGATATCCTGGATTATATTCAAGCCCAGATAACAGATCCGACAAAAGATTCTGTCCTCAATTATTGGCGGTCGAGAAGGGATACGATAGCATTCATGCCAGAGGGTATAGATATATTGAAATTCGCTGATGCCGATGATGGGGATGAGCAAAGCGTTCATCAACCACCCGTCTCGTTGATGGATGATAATTCATCGTATAGTGGAGGAAGTTTCAAAGCAGGATCGCATTTGAATTGCATGATCGATGTCTAATTGATTTTAATTACGATTTGTGATGTTTCATCGCATAGAAATGTGAACCATGCATTGTACTAATTTACATAGTGATCAACATGATCAATCGATAATTCGATATCATACCCCAAATTATCCAAAGCAAGATTTCATACACGAAAAAATGATACTGAGTACCGCGATAAGTGAGAAAAGTTAGCTTCAAATTTATGATGTATAATAAGAGAATGTGATTATAGATTTCTGCGCATAAATCAAGAATACTATGTATAATGCTGATTTAAACCCGATTTATGTGCATCCAACATGCACAGCAATTCAGTCAATCATTTTTCACATATCTGGATCAAATACACCGCATCTGGGGAAATTTCTGGGCGGTGCTGGAATTTGATTATTTTCTCCAATTTTCAATGCGAACGCCATTCCTGCCATATGATGCTCCATGATATGACAATGGAATACCCACCATCCAGGATTATCCGCTTTGAATCTCAATACCACATACCCACCCAATGGAACGAGTACAGTATCCTTCAATACAGGATTCTTCAGATTCATTCCTGGTATATTTCCATGAAGCCAACTGGAGTTAGCCCAAATCGGTTTATCGCATTCTCCTTTTTCGCTCACACATTTCACGTCCGGATTTGCGGTTTCTAATAAGCTGCTGGTGGGGTTGTACGATCCGTATCCAACTTTGACCACGTAAAAATGGGAACCATGCAAATGCACTGGATGATGATAGCCTTCTTTATCATTCTTTCCTTCTTTACCGAATATATTGAATATGGTCAGCTGAACCATATTGCCCAATGTGATATTGAGGGTGTAAGTGCACCTGAAATTTTTACAGTATGCCTTGAGTAGAAATATGCATGCTCTTCACTGAGAGCGTCTCTGCTGGCTTGGTCCTTTTATTTTCCCCCCTTATTCTCTATTGGAATACTGTAACCCTTTTCACATGATGGTGTCACAGCTGAAAATGACCACTGGTCAATATACAGCATATCAAATGCGTCAAAAATCATGGCCAGCATGTTTGCTGATCGATCATACGATCAGGATAAGCAAAACTGTAAAAATTTTAAACGCAAAAATATTTAGCATCACCCAGGCTGGAACATATGTTATTGAATCCGATGGTTTATAGTTTGACGCCATATCATCCGCTAAAAATTATGGCTCCAATGGTTTATCAATTTTATGTTGAAGCTTTCTACGTAGTATGCAAAAATTGCAATTTACACCTTCAAATGGGCAATCTTTGGACCATGCTTGTATTGAAACTACACTCATTTGTATAAGCTGACATAGGTTCACACCATATTTTGGTAAATGAAGTGTCAGGATAATACGCTATGCTTTCGTGCATTGAAATTACATAATGCCTATGAGCATTCTTGCATAATAATAGACTCATTGCAGACGTGATTTTAGCCCACCTTTACTATCTCGTTCGTTACCGAGGTAGGCACTTCATGTGCTGTACTTTACAGCGTATGGGAAATATCCTGCTAGTCGAAACGACCGGTTCTCAAGCTGAGGCTCACAGTCAGATGAATTACCAACCATCAAATTCACTACGATTCTACTCACCAACTATTTCTCTTTCCCTTCCAATTCTCATCTAGGCAAGCACGAGTGACCAACGACTCATTGCCAGGATAAAAATACGGAGGCCCTTTCGGATACTGGAATCTCCATCCGTTCACTAATTCCTCAAAATTCATATTGATGAAATACTCTTCAAACGGTTCAGTTTTCGCATACGATTGTTTCATCAGTTCTGGTTGAGCAGTACCGGCGTACTGAAGCTGTTCAGTATTCACGCAGATTTGATTGAGATTCGATGGGAAAGCGGGGAATGGGCAATTGACCACTGTGCATCTCGATTTATTTGTGCACCTTTGAACTTGTTTCAAATCAGGCTCATGACCGTCCTTTTTCTGTTCCGCTTTTTGGGATGGGATTTTCTTCTTATACTGAATTTTAGCCAATGCATAATAAGGATCCACGATCTTCATATCTGGTCCATAGTAATCCAATGTTTCCACGATGAAATAATAGAAACTTTTGTCCGCGTTCGTTTTGGACATCAATACGAAATCGTATCTTTCTCCTGGATACAGGATTAAAAAATCAGTCGGCACAGCATTTACGGGTGCCCCATCAGTAGAGACTACTTGTAATTTATGATCTTCTATACTGATCATCATGGGATGTGCTTGACCAGCATTGATCACTCGGAACAGGTACGCTTTTCCTCCATCCTCTACATCGAACGTCTCCAAATCCAATTGGAACGGTTTACGTTTAATCTCCTCTTGATCATGCCACCCTTTATCATTGACGGTAATGGCTGATAAGGGATATGTGCCTCCGATTTTCGTACCGTCCATTGTCACGCTTCGTCTCAAACATCGATTTTTCGTGGTACCGTGAATGAATTTCTTAGTTTTCCAACGATCGTGATACCACATATCAATTGTGGATATTTCATTCCAATCGAATAGTACGACCGGATATTCCAAATCCGGTACTAATTTCTTATCATGTAAATTTACACTACGATCATCGGGCATGACAACGATCGCACCGAACAGACCCTCGGTTCTGTCCATACCTAAATGACCATGATAAAAATGAGTACCAGCAACGTCGGCTTTGAACTTGTATGTAAAATCATTGCCCGATCCGATCGGGCATTGTTGAAGACGCGATGTACCGTCCATGTACCAATGATTCTTTTTATCGATACCATGAAAATGGACCGTAATGCCTTCCATCATGAGACGATTGGAAACTTTCACTACGATCTCACTATTTAACGGTACAATTATCGTGGGTGCAGGAACTCGACCATTGACCATGATCATACGTCTTGGTCGACCATCACCCGTCACAACTTCCTCTAATTTGAACACGGACGATTGAGGCAAATCTTTGTATTCGCCTTGACATCGATTGCTCGTCGGTTTCTCGTCGGATTCTTTAGATTTAGATTTTGATGCCCTCTTTTCGCGTGCATTATTCTCCTCTGAACTTTTCTG
>JAQIWJ010001497.1:0-10987 GCA_034695185.1 Discolaimus major
CAGGCCATAGCCAATTGATTATTGAACGGCGTATCGACGGATTCAATAATTTCACCATGTTCAATAGACTCGGAACTAGATTCGGTCATTCTCGTACGCAAGGCTGGTGACTGGAGAAAAAGAACGCAGCCGCACGGTGAAGAAAGCAGGAAGAGAATGGCAGTCAGCCAGTAGGCAAGTGAAACGAGCCTACGCGTATGCCTCTCGACCAATAGGAGGAAGCTCCGCCCAGTCACGTGAGCTCAAGGAGCGGCGGTTACAGTATTCCTCACGGCTAAAAAGGGAACTTTTGCAAGAATTGAAGATGATAAAATCCAATGAATATGTAGAGATTTTTAAATATACAAAAATGATGGATTTTTTTAAAGGCACCCCAATATACGTTATAAAAATTCAAAATCACAATGCGGCCGTTCGTGAAGTGCATATTAATATAGGTATATCATCAGCATCGTCTAATGCTTCGATCGAAGCTCCTTCTCCGGCCGAATGACCGTATAAATATACGAATTCAGGGCTCCTGGGTTTATTCCCATCGCGTAGAACGGGTGCGGAAATTTGTCCTATCAAATCGTCCATTTGCCCATCATTATTGAATAGTAAATCTTTCGAGACGTCCATGAGTTCATCGTGATCACTTTCATCGTCCAATACGAATTTCTGTTCAGTCCTGAGTCGAGGCCGGAATTCGTCTCGACTCGTATTTGTGGAGACGGACGTGGATCTTAATCTGGATTTGATCAAAGGCGTACACGAATCGGTGGGCGCGTATTTTAGTCTTTTCACATTGGAAGACGATTGTGAGATTCTGTCCGGCGCAACGGCTACTGTACTCGTGGTCCTTTGCGAATCGGCACGTTTCGATTTCTCTCGCCGTCTACCGTAATCCGGCCATTGATAACACGAACACGAACAAACGGACGTAGTATCCATTTCCATCGTAGAAGAGGCTGCACGTTCTGTACTATCCGTCACTGTTCTTTCCAGTGGTCTTTTCAATAGGCCAATTTTATCGCCGTTTCTCCGTCCAGGATGACCGGAATACAGGCTTCCGTTTGCAGTAATTATATCACCGTCCACGTGAACAACGCTATGCGCAGCTATTTGGGCTTCTTGCTCGTCCCTGCGTTCATCTTCTGTATTCATTGTTAGAAATCTGAGCACCAATAGGTTCCTGAAAATATAACTGATCAGAATGATCACTTCATGATCGTGTGGTGATCAATGTGATCTGATCACAATGCTTACATGGCTGCTGATATGACTGCGAGGCCGAATAATATGAATATCAAACTGAAGACAACGTATTTCGGATTATCCTGTAGATCTTTGTTCTTCTGAAAAAATGGGCGCATTTTTTAAAATGGGCATGAATTTGAGAATTTCGCAATACCTGAAGTGCAACGTAATCGCCAAAGCCTGAAATGAGGTGACTGTGCATGATTGCGCAATTTTTGCATGGCATTTTTGCCATGTCATGAAATAAGCATGGCTTGACCATCAGTGGTCAATGAGTGACCACAGTCAAGCATGGCTTGGCAAGTGACAATTTTTGCATGTCAATGAGTGACCACACGTTTTACCTATGGTGGTCAATGTGATGAAACAATAATACAATGCATCCAAATATTCCCATTTTTCGAATTTATGAAACGCATAAGCACCGGCTGTCATGACAATTGTACCGAATGCGGACGCGACCAAAATCAGATGAGTTTCCGATATATCCTGCAAATGACCATTGGTCATTTCAGCATTACATAATGCACGTAATGCTTACTGAATTATATGTCGATGTACGACGCCTACTACCGATGCATCGTTTTATTCGTCTCAATGCAAATGCCACGAACGTATTCAAACGTTCGCCGATACTTTGGAACATGACCAAAGTCAACGGAATGCCGGCCAATGCGTAGAACATGCAAAACGTCTTTCCACCTAAGGTGGCAGGCGTCGAGTGACCGTAACCTGAAAATTTTCACTCATTGACCAATGTGGTCAGATGGCATGTGCATTTTTGAAATGCAATTTTCAAAGATCGATTATTGCCAGCAAAGTTGATCAGCTCTGCTGAGCATTGAACTCAGCCAAGATTGCACTCTTGTTGTCTCAGCATGCTCAAAATTGGCCCCATACCAAAATTCGTCCCGCCTGCCTTCACTGACAGGTACAAACTTGAACTCATTTGCTTAAATCAATCAGTAAGAAAAAACTTGAGCTATCCAGCCAATTTCCTACTTCTGTATGGTTGCCGAGGAAAAACACAATTTCACGGGTGCAGTCGTGCGTCATCCAGAAGAAGGGTTTTGAAGAGAAGTCGTAAAACTTCATCGATCCGAGTCGTTTGGAATGAAATTTACATTCCCCCAAAATCCAATGCGTCTGGAGTTTGAATAAAAAAAAAGCGTGAATACAAACTGGCACCAACATCAGGTGCATCCGTGGGCAAAACATGTTTGCCATGACAAAACAGGGGGTCTCGAATTAATGATAGTATTAAATTGAAAATCCATCTTTTCATTATACGCTGGCCATGTTTGGCTGCTGAAAAATTGAATCTCTTCAAAGAGCTAGTTTTTGTCATTGCATTTGGAGCCCATCGGTTAAAAATACATTTTGGCTACCAAGTGGAGAGTTTTTTTAAGACGGATGCCTGAATGACGTGTACTCGATTTTTCTATTCACCGTGGCAGCCATAAAAGCTTTCTCCAGTGACACAAATAAGCTTATACAATTTGCGTCAGAGCGTATGCAAATAGCATGGGACGACGAAAGATAAAAAAAGCTTCCTGCGTGGTCATGGGAAAAATGACGGCCAGGTTGTATTGGGTTTCCTGGTACTTGCAGGGGTACTGTAGCCGCTCGGCTGGTCAGCCTGTGCTTGAAGGTGTACTGTAGCCACCTCGGCTGGTCTGTGCTTGAGGTGTACTGTAGCCGCTCGGCTCAATAGCTGCGGTTATGCAGTGCAGGCTGATCGATCAGCCTCGATTGCCTGATCAAATTTTTCGACGAGAACTCACCGATAGTAGTGATAACAGTTGTAGAAAAATAGAAAGCCCCAGCGAATTTCCACTGAGAGCCGGCTTTATGAGGTATAGATTTGATGATGATACTTTCCAAGACTTTATAATCATTCTCGGTCATATTATATTTGTCGAATAATTTCTTCTTCAATACTTGTACTAATGCGCGTTGACGCGCTTCGTTCTCCGATTCCAACGCATCGAATACGGCCGCGCCGACTAGTAAATACGTGAACGTACATACGATCAGTGATAATGTACGGACGTTCTGTTTTTTCATGCTTCTTTCTAATGATCACACCGAACTGGTGATAACTGGTCCACGAAACGGGGACCAGCGGAAATGGGACGGAAATGACGTAATACTTCCTTCTTCTCAGAAATAATGATGACGAGAATGAGGGAAATGTTGAAAGCTCTTTCCAACGAGCCAATCTAATAGCAAGGCCTCGGATATACGAATGCCAATATTCACTGATCAATGGAGAATTCGCTAATGCATTCAACGGACGCATGTAAGGAATTGCGCAATAATCATGTAGGTGATCGATCAGGTCCAATGAATCGATATTTGGCTGATCAATGGCTACATTTAGCCAAATGATCGATATCCTGATCGGTATGATCAGATGCAATCAGTCAGTGCAAGTTGATCGCTTAAATCTAGTAGTGATCAATATGCGTAATCCTGATCAGTGTGATCAGATCCACTGAATCCGCCCAAGCTAATCATTGATCGATATGCGTAATCCTGATCAGTATGATCAGATCAAATAAATCAGCCCAAGCTAATCAGTATACGTAATCCTGATCAGATCCAACTAATCATTCCAAACTGATCGAAGGCCATCGATCGATCAATATCATCCCATCCATTTTTCAGTGCCGTGAATTTGGATCAGCTTGAAAACAATGACCATTTTACTAGAGAATCCCCGTCATCCTTAGACTAAAAGTATGCGTTGAAAATGTCGAATGGATCTTTTACAAAGGATCTAATTACATTGTACATGGTCGAAATGCATCACCTGACGCATTTTTGACTAAGAATTTCTCTAAAAGCCCCCCCCCCCGAAAGTGCTTATGTAAATCGGTGGAAAAATCCGATGAGAAATCCTTGCTTCAGTTTTAGGTAAAGCTCAATTTTTCCGAGTCTTCATCATGGTCGTTATCCGAGTGGAAAAGGCGAGTCGTTTTCATTCAGACTGCAAAAGCACCTTTTCATTCGGATGGCATAAAACATTGCTAGCCCTCGGGAAGAAGATGAGACGGCTTCCATTCGGGAAAAGCCTCTGCGAATTTTGATGGGTGCTAATATTAAAAATATTTCACTAGCTTAATCGACACTACCCGACCCGGGCTTTTGTGCGGCTGCGAAGAAAACTGCATCTGTTTCGCAATGTAGAGAAAAGAGGGGAAGGAAAAGCAAATTAGATACACGAAATCCGAATTCACTCGAGAGACGCAGCCTGCCTCCATTGACGTAGGCGAATGAATAGGAGAAAACTTTCAAATTTACTCTTCAGGGGCCTTAAAACCCTCGGATTGTGCCAATATGGCACTTATCTTTCCCTTTTACGGATAGAAGCCAATTTTCAACACTGGCCTTTTCCATATAAAATTCAATTGGCTGTGATTGAATGCGGTCAGGAGGGGTCGCATTGATAAAATTTCCTAAAAACACAAGGATTCATTGAAGAACCGTGAGAGGGAAAATGATGCAGGAATTTCGTATGGCATTTCGCTAGTCCAGTCTTTTTGGGAAAAATGTGGAGGGGAGGGGTGTTCTGTTAGCACTCGAATAGTCGTTCGATCGGTTTGTATCCAATTTTCGGAAGTCTAGGCTAATGATTTGGTTTCCAACTAACGAAGTGCAGATGCGACCATGCGTCCAATGGCCGGACCAGTTCATGCGTGGTCGTTTTATTCGGAATTGGGAACCACATACGTGCGGAACCAGTAAGGCCAGTTCTTTTCCTCTCCCCCATGAAGCGTATGGAATGGATTGCTAACGAGCCATTGCTACCATTGGCCTCGGCCAGGAAGTAAGACCAAACGGAAAAAATATCGATAATGCCTTTCATCAAAATAGCATTACACAATGGACAATAGGAAGAATGGGCATCTCCAGGCTAATATGGAATCATTTTCCCAACATGTGCAAAATTTATACTTCAGGCGTGAAATTCGAGTGTTTCGACCTGTTCTCTCTGACAATATAGAAAAATGAGCAATGCTTACGCATGGGTCAAGGAAACGTTCTGGATTTATGAATCTTTTACCCTCTTTTCCACATGTCCGCCTTGAAAGGAATTGATTGCTCTTCAAAACGCAAGAGAGAAACCCTAGTGCGTGCTTTACAACAATTTCCCATACTCTTCCATGGATAATTTATGAAAATCTATCCGCCTTCATTATGTTCCTATCTGTGTATTTGCATAAAACCTTGCCTCCGGGATACGTCTTGTGTTTGGAGAAGTTTACAGCACCTAAGCTGATTAATCTAATCATTTTGAAAACGGTGATTTTTATAAATGGGAAAGTGTAGATTACGAAAATACGCAATTTTTCACCTTCATACGCATATGCTGGATGAGCGGTTACAGTATGCCGCATTCAAGAATCATGGCCAAATGTAGTATGAGGTATTTTTGGCCAACGGATCACGCTCTATCACCAAGTGCTATACTGATGGAGCAGAAATCGATATATCGAAAATCGATATTTCTGATCAAGGCTGTATATACTGATCAGGTATCAACAAAAACATGATTTTTCGAATCTGCATGATTAGAGGTTGTTGGATTCCATCCTTTCGCCTTCTATTTACATATCTATTGACGTCATATCTAGTTATTCATGTACGTCAAGTTACGTGTCTATTTCATGTAGACTTCACTTCTCGGATTAGATTCTCTACTGTTCGGCTGCCATTCTCTCTTTATCTCCCAAACGCAACAAGAGGTCACAGAAAACGTGGTTTTATTTCAGTAATCGCGTGTATTCCAAAATTTGGATTTTGACTATTCTTCAGGACATGATTTATCATTCATTTTATACCATGAATGAGTCTATAGAAGCCATATCGACATGTGTTCCTATAGAATCAAAAACGCTATATTCCGTGATCACCTTCTGATCACTCCAAAATGGATAATTTCAGAAATGGATACTTGTGATCAAATCCATAAGTATAGAACATGTTCACAAAGTTCATTGGAACCTCGTCCAGATAAACGATAATTGATCATGAAATTAGTTCCTGGTCGTTTTCCGGAAAAAAATCCTCATTTTTCTAAAAGTGGGCGGAGTTTCGGAAATCGAAAATTTGCGATTTCTCGCGTTGTATTTGGACGATTCGCATGATTTTATGCGTAAATATTGGGGACCTGAACCCCCACACCTGTGCCAAATTTCGTCGATCAAATCGATACCGTCGTTGAGATAATCGATCAAGTACCAAAAACACGCATGTTTTTTAAAATCGATTATTTCGATTTTTTGACGATCCAGCTGATCAATGTCAATGATCTTTTACAAGAACATGGGGGATCGGGGTGCCTATATTCCTGCCAAATTTGGCCGCTCGGATAGATACCGTTCAAGAAATAATCGCTTAAAATCGATTTTGAAAACCGAAAAAATCTTTCCCGCCAATCGAAAATTTAAATTTTAAGCCTTCCGGCTTGACCAATTTCAATGATTTTTTGAGTGAATGTAGTGGACCCGAGTGCCAATAATCGTGGGAAGTCTCGGCCCTCAGATCGCGATCGTTATCGATAAAATCTATTTCAGAAATTTGTTTACCTGAGAATCACGCGTTCTGCTAACGGCCACCTCTGATTGGCCAGACGCCTTCCCGCTTGTCACGTGACGAGCAGAGGCGGAGCTTATGCTGAAATTTCGATGCAGGCTGGCTGGTATTTTTCTTTCGTTCGATCTGAACAAATATCCTGGCCTACGTTTCCATTTCCTGATCAATTTCGTCAATATTTGATCGGACGCCAAAATGAATGGGATTTTTTGAATCAGCTTTGAGCATATTAGCATGGATTTGCATCATCTGATCAGATTGGTGGTGATCAGTAATCGATAATCTGGTCAACCTGATCAGTATTGATTATATGCACGAGAAAGGCCATTGCAATGGTGTGCAAAATTCATGGTCAATAAGTACGTACAGAGCAAATTGCGCAATCAGAAAATTAGATATGCACGAATGGATCATCCCATCGACCATTGCCTGATTGCTGATCGACTCCTGGCCGCACTATTGGCCACAGTTCTAGCGGCCGCTTCTACTTGTTGCGGAAAATCGATACCCACGCGTTCAACGCCGGCCATCATTTGTTGAGGCGTGACTGAATTTTGTAATAATCTCAATAATTTGGCGTGCCTTTTTTGCATGCACAACGTCAGGGCTTTATAATTTTGCGATTCGAACAATCCTTTCCTCAATCGTTCGCATCCGTGCGTGAGGAGGAATTTGATTTTACACACGTACGATTCCCGAGCGGTGACGGATAATTCCTTATCGCACGCGCTGTGGATCGAATGCAAAAATATGGGCATCGTGATGCGGGTGATATTGACTGCGTTCACTGTGCATAATTGTGCGCACAGAAATTGGAATACGTCTTTATGTTTGGATGATCGAATTAAATGCCTCCATTGAAGCATGGCTACGTATTCCGATTGAGCCGGCGTAAGTTTGTGCCAAAAGAATTTGCTCAATTCCATGTATCCGAACGAGACGGACCATTGAAAGGCTAAACTGACCAATTGATGCGGCGTTAAGGCGGGCGTTTGATCGAATAAATGCAAATCGGTCTTTTGTAAATATGCGAACCAGAAATCGTACAACGGATGATCGTTCAATTTCTTCTTGAACGCTCGCATCCAGATCTTATCGAATCTCGTTCTCAGCATGGATTCTAACGCGTACGCGCAGGCCAATTGAAATTGCAATTGCGGCCAATCGGAATTAGCCTCGATGATGGATTTAGCGCTGGCTAAATCGTCCACTTGCAACGTTTTCGGATCCCAAATTAGCTGATCGAAAAACAAGCGTAAATGCTGCGATCGATGAGCTTTACGATCTTGAAATATTTCGCCGTGCTTTTCCCACCAACGATGAACGTCGGAAAATGATTCCGTACATGCGTCGAGTAAATTTTCTCTCATATCGGCCGGGATTTGAACCCGTCTCACGTAATGTTTCACGATTACCGTGGCATCTGAAATTGCGCAATCACTACAGTAAGCCACGATTGCGCAATGGCTACAGAAAGCCAGCCTAGATGATCTGGAATTTTCCCAACCCCATGCGCCACTAACCCGAGGCCAGCGTCCTTTGTGCGGCTACAGTAATCCGCCCGGATTATCTCGGGCTTATCTTGGCATTACGCCAAAGCCCTACCTTTTATATTATGCCGATTCACGTTACATTGAAATAATTGAATCACGATTTTTCTGAATGCTAACGATTTTAAATCGGGTACTTCATTCGTATCATGAAACATGATTGGATAAATTTTCAAATGCGGTTGGAAAAATCTGCCTTTACGGAATCATCCGCAATGCGAAATTTTTCCTCGAGACTCGGGGTCTCTGGTTTCAGCCAGGGAAAACTGAGGTTAGCACTGCTTTTCACGAGAAAATCCTCCAACTCAGCTAGACTGGAGACGAGTCAGCCGTAAAGCGGAGGCTTGTTTGGCTTTTCGACCCAAACTGCCAAGTTTTAGTCGCTGCCAGTTGTTGAGATCAACTTTCTCGTTTTCTTCACGAAAAAGACCCGGGGAATAATTTGAAAGAATGCACTTCATTACGACCGGTTTCTTCTTTGAGAAATTCTTTAAAATTTCTATTTGCACTGAAAATGGATGAGTTTTCTTTGTTATTGCGAATTTCGCCATGCAGTACTGAGCAAAACACGATGTTTTCCAGTCGGTTGGAAAAAAGGTCACGAGATCAAATTTTGAAATTTCACACTTTTCCCTATTAAAATCGTATCCAATAATAAGCCTTCGCGCGGGTAGGTTTGAATTTTGCAGTAAGCAGCTCACGAGCTTGCATCCTTGCGTGTGCGGTTCTACCGAAATATTTTCTGACGAATTTCTGCCGAAAATTGGAAAAACGAGACGAAGTAAAGAAAATCCAATCCAGCCAGATTTTCTCTGATTCTCTATCCGAATCCGTTAGTAAATTCCGTTGATATCTTCAGTCTTCTTCCCCGACACGTACGTCTAAAACCGCCGATATTCGAATATGGAATTTATCGATTTTTCTCAATCATCGGATGAACGGAATTTAGCGTTGGAAATCGAAGGCGAACGATTATGGGTATCTCGTGAAACATTGGCTCTGTATAGCCCCGTATTCAAAGCGATGTTCTACAGCGATTTCCGCGAATCTCGTGAACACGTTATTCCATTACCCGGCAAGAAATTGGCCGATATTCGTGAATTATTACAAGTATTAACACCGCCCGTACTGAAACCCGTGGATTCGGAGAACGTGGATTTATTATTGGACTTAGCTCGAGAATATACCATCGATTGTTTAAAGCAATGGTGCGATCGATTCTTGCAAAAAGCGTTGCGACGACCGGATTCGGGCAGTGAACGCCATTTGGATATTTTAATCTTGGCCTGCAAATACGACATGATCGCTTTAATGGAACAATGCATTCCGAAAGTGGCTCAATTGACGCGTCAAACCATCGAAGCTCGTCAAGAGGATTTACCAGCCGGCGTATTAGCCGCTTTATATATGGCTAAATTGAGTAAATGGGAGAAACATTCGCGTCACGATTTATCCGGATCGTTGGCTCAAGCATCGGCTCGTCCGCAATACAACGGCGGCGGCGGCGTGTTCGGCGGAAATATCGTACAACCGGCTCCAGGGACATTATCTTATTTTTGCGCTTCATGCAATAGGTAAGATTTTTGGTCAATTTTTCTAATATATTTCATCATAGATCTCTATTTTTTCAGTACATTCCTATCGACGGTACAACGTTTCGCCTGCCGTTTCTGCAAGAATACGATTTGCGACGATTGCGTCCGTTGTCGTCCATGTCCGAAAGCGTTGGATCACGGGGATACTTGCGAATGCGAATGCGATTATAATCGGGCTTTATTACAACGTCATTAGAATTATGGAGAAGGATTCGAAGCAGGGCGATTTATGCCAAAGAAAGGTCCACGACATCGATCGTTTTCTTGGGTATTCTTCATGCGAGGTAATGAGTGAGTTCTTTTCTTTTCTTTTCTTTTCTTTGATCTACACTATCATGCCATGCTTTTTTTATTATTTCTCCCGAACTCGGGAATATTGCCCAAATTTATGTGGGCACTTTTACAAGTGAAGTTTCATGTAAAGTAGGATCTGTATGTGGCTAATGCTGATGACATTCCCAAGTCAGAATGCCATTATTATGAGCTGATTCTTGTGTATAGGGATGTTAAAAATTTTTCGGTTAGTTTGATTTTTTTCCATGATCACTAGCTTGAGATTTCTTTTTCATGTGGATTCTATAATTACGATTATCAACTTTCTTCTGCATGGTACCCGTGTATCTATTCATGTACTTGCGGAAAATATAATATCAATAAAATGAGTGATTTTGGCAAAAATTCAGTGCCTGAACAATTTATTGATACGCCTTTCTGGCAGAAAAATTACAAAAGTATTAACCCCTAACTTTAGAGGCAGAGAAAGATATGGTCAAAGAAATTGCAGACAGATTTTTCGGCCACTGCATGCTTCAGTCCTCACACCAACGACACGGTCAAATTAGTGATTACAAAAGCTTCAGCTGATCCGGATACGCTGGTGACCGCACTACGGTCATTAGAACTCAATGAACCGCTTCTGATTCGGGCCATGAGGGACGTCAGGTGGTCATTGGTGGATGCATTGCTTCAAGTTGGAAGCTCAGTTCATGACAAATGGGAAAG
>JAQIWJ010001498.1:0-10978 GCA_034695185.1 Discolaimus major
TTTCAGCTCATTAGCACAACTGGTTCCTGAGAAAATTATGTAGGAGTAGGGGAAGTGACTTTTGGGACACCCTGTAGATGACGTATGAGTTAAGTGTCAAATCATCCAATACAATCGATACTTCTGAATTATTACTGAACTTGTGTCCAGCCGTGTCGCTCGTATTCAAAAGCATGCTTGTAATCTCTTTCAAGAATTGATCACCGTACCTGCTGTTGATGAATGCATCGATAGCTTCAATAATTGATGGATCATCAGTTGTGACACTAGCCGGCTCATCAATATTTGCAAAATTGCATCTATCAAATGGTTGTTTCAAAACGCATTCGCCACTTTTGAATTCGTTTGGGTTCAGCCAAACGCACCAATCGTACGTTTGAATATAACATGAGATTGATGTAATATCGATTAAACTCTCCAATGGAAGGGTGCTATTTTCGCCATTGTCATAAAACGATGAATGATTAATCCGTTTGGAAATACTATTCATAACTTCACCATATGTTGGCCATTCAATATCATTGTCCCATACGTCAGGGAATACTGTGCTTGGTTCAAAATCGATCAATACACCAATGTGATCAATAAAGGGAGTCGCATTTTTGGCCAACTGTGCATCCACTACTACTGTTTTATTTTCATTCACAAATGAGTGCAGTACTGTATAAAGACTGTAGATGGATACTTCAATCAGTGTAATTGCAATGATCGCATGGCAAATGACTGATTTACGCTTCAAAATCCTTTTGAGAAACGGGGGCATCCTGGCAGTAATGAGAACTTTGAATGTCGATTCAAGTATTTATGCATTAGGTGCGAAAAAAGGAATGTACTGTTCTTTTAAACTGACTAAATTTGGCTTTCTAACTAGTTTGCTTGATGAATTTTGTAAATGATTGATGTTAGGTAGGTGCGGTCGTCCTTTGATCATGAAGTTATGGATTATGCAGAATTTTTTGCTAACTGCTTTTTCTGCTTTCTATATTGTAAAGAGGCTTGACAAGACGTTGGCTATTGAACCTTATTTTTGAAGATTTAAAAAAGAGATTACTTTTTGAATTAGCGCTAAATGATGACGATACTGACTAGTTGGATTGCAATTTACGTAATCTGAAGATAATTTTTATTATTAGAAATCACCTTTGCCTTCCTAATCGTATTCTAATCGCAAAACTGCAAATTATAAAATCAGACTCATTCACCGTCGAAACCTCAATGCTTCCCAATGCCAGGAACAGCCTATTCTCACATTCATAAATTTTATAATTTCTCATAACATGGACAATGAAAACTCCCATCTGATTGGCTGCTTGCACCGATTTAAATATTGTCAATGATTTCTTTCTGGTCTTTAGTGTGGAATCTATCAGAGAGGCTATGGTCATACATGCAACTTGCCTCTTCCTTTTCCTGTACAAATGGATCATTCGAAATCGGCCAACCATCCAATAATCCAGACCACATTTCTGTTGAAAATGACCAATGTACATGTTACGCAGATAAAAAATCAATAAAATCCTTGGTTGAAGTAATAAACGCACACTCCCGAATAGAAGCACAGTCTGAGCACCTTCTAAAAAATTACAAGCACAGTGCTTATAATGGAGGGAATACGGTATATTGTCCATCGATATAGCCAATGATATGGATAATGCGACATTGGCTGATGCATAGCACAATGGGATCGACCCATATGATGTGTATCAATGTCAGGTTCACGTCGACCCAGTCGGAAATTCTGTTTGCTTACTTAAAGGAAAAGTTGAGTTGCTTTCAATTTTTGGTTTGACCTTTGTGTATCGATATATTGGCCCATGGTCGCACTGTAATCGATTGCAAATCAGACAGCCTTGCCAAAAGGATCACAATTTGCCAAATTGAAGGCATATGGGTCCTCTAACTTTGCACGTTCCAAGTTGGAGTTTTCAACCACGGTGGGGACTGAGAAGTATGGCGCATTTTGTCAATTATCGCTAATTGATGGATCATTGAAATCAGATCTCGTGTGTCTGCGATCATTCTGGGAACCTTTCACCAGCATAAACTTTTCTCATGACCACTGCCTTCAAGGCAGTGCAGAAACATTCATGAAAATTTGTACCAGTGACCCATGGTCATGACATGTCAAGGCGGTCTTTTAAGCATATGCTCGCTCAAACCTGTCGATTTGTTGACAAAAATTGATGCAGCGGCTGATTGGTGGCCGATAATCTGATGATCGCGAGGGACACGCCTTAGGTAGAAAATCAGCTCTTTTTGTACAAAAAATCAGCTTCGAATAATCGACATGCGCTTATCTACAGTGCATTTTGTCAGAAACGCCCGTGCGGTCATAAGCATGCTCGCCAGTCGCAACTGTATGTAGACAGAGTATTTTATATAACAGTGATTGATTGATTGATTTACTTTATCCAAATGCCAAACACAGTAAAGTGCACTAGGGAGCATTGGAACACGAGAGTCCATTCCTTGATAATCGGCTCTGGTGAAATGGAAAATCGTAATAGGATCAATGCAAACAATGCAATGATTTCTTTGAGAGAACCCTGTGTCTTCATACGAAGCGTTGCACTGACTTGCTTATTCCTGTGGCAGCGAGGAAGACAATGCCAGCATTCTTTCTACCACATGAAGCAGCGTGAAAAAATGTATAACTTGGTCATGAGTCCTCATGCAGTTGTAGTCAAGCAGCACCAAATATGCTGCTATCACTTTATCAGTGTATCCAACGAAACTATATATCATCCCAACTTTATAGAAGCACGCAAGTTTGAAACATTACTGTCACTTTGCAGTTTGATGACATGCAAAAGCTTCTATCCATTTTAGGCCAAACTGCCAAATTCGTACGGCTGTGGACCATTTTTGGGAGTATTAGCCAATATACGGTTGCAATAGTCGTCCGGGCTCATGCTACTCGTATAACCTTTTCGAAAAGGGTAAACATTGCCATTATAATAAAATGGAGTTTTGCCATATTTTGGCTCATAGCCAACTGCGCAAACCCGTTTTGCCAACAGTGTTTTTCCTTTGCGTTCGCTTGAAGTACCAGAGTTCCAACGGCAAAACCCCTCAGACGTTTCAAATTCAGGCTTGCAATCGCATTTCACTTTTCTCACATTTGGGCATTCTTGCGCAATGATGCCTACAAAATAATTGTCAGCAGGCCGATTCTGATTTCATATTTCGGGTTACTGTAATATGTACACAACATACTTGCAATTATGGCCATGAGTATGAAAAGGACGATCTGATTCATTATGACAGCTCAATCTCAAAGGTTGATGAAGACCGATGGTTCAAGATCATCCCTGTTCAGGTCTTTAAGGCGTTCCGTGTCCACTGATACCCTTCGGCACATCAAAGCAAAGCATTCATGCAACACTTGCTTTGAGCCAAGATTTTCTTTTCAGGACAATTTACCATTAAAAAGCGAATTATCATATGTCATTCAGGCATCACAGAACTTTTTGCTTCATAAACTTTTACTGCGATTCCCTTCGTTCAATCACAGGCATTGTATCATTTGTGAAAATGATTTAAAGCTAGAATTGTCATTGCATCATTTGGCAAAGCCATTGATGATCACTCGGATGAAACTTGGTTCTTTCAAAAAAAAAGTATAAAATGGTTTATGTATTCAGCTTGTAGTTAGGCCAATGTTCAATCGCTGAATAATTTTCAAAGGAAGCATATGGTTTGCTCAACATCACTTACTGTAATCTCTGCTGTAAACAATGCAGCGCTAGGAGGATAGGTGAATCCAGTCAAGCTAGTGCATAAAAATATCATTCTAACTGATCGTCATCACTGAATTCTGGTATTCGCCTGAAAATGTCATGGTGACTTTAGCATATCTTCAGCAATTTCTTCAGCAGCAGGGTGCCAGAAGGCACCCGCTCGACGGACAATCACACCCGAAGTCAGTCACCTCGGCTGCTCTAAGCAAAGACAAAGGCCATTGGACTGGCTGGTCCAAGAACATGCTACGAATTTTCACTCATCATAATAGCATGCATTTCAATGAGCATTTGTGAACACAAGGATTTACCTTGCCCTGCCTCAGTTCGAGCCACCCAACCACCCATCGCCGGCCACTCTGAAATAAAAACCAGGCATGAATCTCCAGTGCATGGATTGCGCAATTATGGGGCCACCCTGTTGCCATTCATGTGTCAAAAAATACAGTCACTAACGAGTGGTGTGCCTGACTTGAATTATTTCTAATGGGGATACAGGCCTTGCAATGTAAGAATTTACTCATACCTTCCGAAAACTGAAGTTGCAGCGTCTGAATTTCCCATGCGTTTCAAACGGCAATGATCCAAATCCAAATCAGGATTAAATTGGCCATTCTCTTTCGGTCGCTTGATAGCCGACAAAATATTCGATGTTAGATACTGCATCAAGCAAACACACATATATTCATCCAAGGATCCCAAATTTCAAAAAAGGCCAGTCAGTGATTCCTTATCCAAATCTAAACTCCAATCGATTGGTGTTAGAAAAATGAGGTGTTCATGGTATTGGTCGATTGCGACCTATCATCCAGAGGTATACCTTCTCGAAAGTATTTCCTACGAGTAAAAATAGCACAACGATTTTGATTTGGATGATACTCATCATGCAAATTGTGCAACTTTATTACGATGCGGTATGGAAGGAAAAGTGATCATACTTCCATTCTACCTCTTCGAAATGTTCAAAACTGCTTTTTAATGGACAAAATCCAGCCTTCGCAAATTGAATTTCGATGGATAATAAGTTTGGCATCGCTGCGAAGTTTTTACCAATCGCTAGCGTTTGCTCGGATGACAATAGATTGTAAGACAAACTTGACTTTCCAACAACCCCTATCCGTATGTACATTTCAAATGGTTGGATCATGCGGGAGGCCAGAAATGGCTGTGCATTTAGCTATGGCAGGAAAATCAAGATTGCCTAAAACGTTTACCTGTACGAAGCTTCAAGAAAGGCGTCAGTTCAGGGGACCATCTCAAATTAGTTAGCAAATGCATCCTAATTTCTTGGGGAATTATATCAGAAATCTTCGTAGGCATGAGCATTTTTGTCTGCAAAATGGACCCTGACCAGAGTTTGATCATACAGTATTGACCCCTCATACCTTTCTACTACAGTATGCAAAATGAGCAAAGAGAATCGATTTTAAACTTTTATCTCATCAAAAAGAACATCAGCTGCACATTATGACCAGAATATCAAGTAAAAGGACTCATCAGTCGGGAATCAGCAGCGTGGATTGGATATTCATATCAGCATGCTTACATGCATCGATTTTCGAATTCATTTTGATACCATGGATATTTTCAAATATTATCACAATCCAAGCATGGGTGGCATTTTTGACAACATCATTCATATTAATTTGGTCTAAAGGCTGTTTGGCGGATGTTCGATGTCCATGATGGACAGGTCACCATGTGGCCAACAGGTGGCTACATGCTGAAGGATAGGGAGGGTGTCCGACTGACCTGGCTGTCAATCATCGACATCGAAGATCCCCCAAACAGCCTTTAGTTATTTAATTGTAACGGTGCATGCCATTGGTCAGAATGCATTTGGTGCAACAATCGTGTCAATATCGATTCTTAAAATATCATTGTGGCATTCCTCTTGCGCATGATCTTTGATTAAGGACTGTTTTGCAAGAAATCAAGCAAAATCAGCTGTATCTATTTGTTTCCCAGCATGATCTAACACGCTCCATCGATTGGTGATATCGTAATCAAGCTCTCACCTTTCTAACGAAAAATGATCTTTCCGATCACAACTTTAAATATCGATCGCATTGCAACGTAATCGTGATTTTTAAAATCAGCATGACAGCCTACCCTGGAAAATGTGCGTTTCATTCATTACTCGCAAGTATTTTAAAAATTTTAAATCGTCTACACTCCAATACTTAATATTTGATTAAGAAATTTTTATTAAAAATGAAAGTACGGGAGCAATGTGGGAGTGTTTTCCCATATAATCGAGAATGCTCTATTCACTGACAAGGGAACATTCCCAACTGTAAAATCGCTATTACAAATCGAGATATGTAGAATGATAGAGAATTTGATGCTGAACAAGAATCACTTTTGCCTTATTGATCAGAAAATCGGTAAAAATCGCTCAGGAAATCTCGACTAACACTTTTGCTTTTACCGCACTAAAGACTAGGAAAGAGTAGGTTCCTAGTGCAAAATGCAACTTTGTCTGCTACTGAAAGTGGACTTTTGGAATTTCATTAGTTTTGCCATCACTTATGAAAATTATAAGCTGGATTAGGATGTAAAGGAGCTAAAAGGTTATGTAGAAGGCATTTCCTATCAAAGGTAATGCTTTTAAAAAAATTGAATCCGGAAAATGCAAAAAATTTTTGCATAGTAGGGACTGAACCCAGGCAGCTGTGTACGAAGCCACATATATTACCACACTGCGCTATGGAAGCGCGAACAATTCCAGTATATTTCATATGAGCTTCAGAAAGGCTTGGTCTGTATGCCTAATTTTTCTACTCCGGCTATCTCTCGTTTCCACAAATACGCAATACACATCAACATACACCAGGTATAGCTCCAATTTGTGGAAATTTAAAACGCACAATTTTCGACCTCACTTGTATGCCAACACGGTGTGTAGCTTACTACGCCTACACTAAAGCGTAAGAAGTCTAAACAAACCGTCACAACATTCTCTCCCAACCCATTTCTGTGTTATCTCAGCAAGGTGTGCTGAAGGATACACATCATAGTTTTATTTTTGAAATGTCTGCATGAGATATGATCCCATCAATTGAAGAAGGCCATACTTTTGTATTAGCAATGTCAGTTTATTGACATTTGCATTGCTGTGTTATCTTGTCCAGACAAAGTTTTTTACCTATTGACCAGTCAAATTTTACTATTACATCTGAAAAATATTGTCAAAGACATGCTTTTATGTCTTGATTAGATACAAAAGTAAGTGTATTTTGGACAATGATTGCCATTTTATAGTATTGCTACCTGCCTTCGGATTACTGATCGACTGTTGATTGTGTCTGTCATTGACAATGGGATTATTCACTGACAAAGTGGTCATTGTAACAGGTAAGATGCGTTGCAAATCATTTGTCAAAATGTTTCTGTATCGGCATGGCCATATATGCAGAGAAATGCAGGTTCCTGCATTGCGCAATATCTGCATGGAAATTTTCAAATGAAGCCTACTCAGTGATAACCGGACTCTGAAATCAGTGACATCCATTTCAAAATTTCAGGTTCAAGCAAAGGTATTGGAGCAGCGACAGCTGTAAAATTTGCTGCCGAAGGTGCGAATTTGGTGATTACTGGCAGAGATGAAGCTGCATTGAAAACGGTCGAGGATCAATGCTTGAAAGCTGGCGGAAATGGCAAAGTATGTGTTAAGCCATATTGCGCAATTTGGGATTACATGATTTTTTATGCAGGTGCTAATTGTGGCTGGTGACCTTACGCAGGACGATTACAGGAAAAAATTGATCGATGAAACTATGAAGACCTTTGGGCGGATTGATGTTTTGGTAAGGATTTATGTTAGGTGCTGGTTGAATTTGAATTTGGCAAGGGACTGTATCAGTGATCATGGCTTGAGTCACATCAAGGGAAGATTTTCCCGCCAAATTCAAAATTTGGCAGAAATTTCTCACAAGAGACACCAAAACTGCATGTGTCACATACGAAGGAAAATGAAAATTTCCCGCCAAATTCAAAATTGGTCAACCACTGCTACGTGTATACATTCAGGTGAACAATGCTGGTCAATTCGATGAAAGCAATTTCGAGAAATCAACAATGGACGTTTACGATCGGATGATGGATATCAATCTTCGATCGATGATCGCTTTGGTGAAATTAGCCGTGCCGCATTTGATCAAAACGAAAGGCAATATCATCAATACATCTTCGGATATCGGAATTCAAGCCATCAGTTGGGCCATGTTCTATGCTTTGGCTCATGCCGCCATCAATCATTTCACTAAATGTTTAGCCTTGGAATTGGGTCCCCAAGGGGTCAGGGTCAATTCCGTGAAGTGAGTCAGTCGTCTGATTGTGTGATTTGGTTTGATCCAACCCTGAACTGGCCGAATCAAATTTTTGCAAATGGCTCTAAATTCCTGTACATGCTTGCACTTTGGCCTCTTCAATGAACTTGACAGTGAAATTTTTACTTTCAGCCCAGGATACATCAAGGGCACTGATGTTCTCATCAGAGAAAGTATCGACAGTACCATGTATGAGAAACTGGCCGCTGAGCAATACCCATTGGGCAGAGCAGGCACGCCGGATGATGTGGCCAATTGCACCGTATTCCTGGCATCGGACAAAGCGTCTTTCGTCACTGGAATGAATATGTTGGTCGATGGTGGCTCGTTGATTGCCGGGGCGAAGTGATCATGGCAGCCAAGGTTGCAAGGTGATGACAGGATCATAATGATCGATATAGTAATATCTGATCAATCTTGATTAACCTTTGACTGGATGTATAACATTGATCAATCCACATGTGCATTTTGTCAATCACAAATGGTCAAATTACATACAAGAATTCAAATTAATCAAACATTTTCAAATTTACCAAATGTCCAAAATGAATTTCACAAGCCCAAAACCCTGGCCTTGCTCAGGAAACTATCGCGTTGCAAATAACTACCGCACAACACACGATTCCCGGTGAATTCCGACCGACCGTGCAAAACGCGATGATTGTCGAAAATCAATATGGTCCCTGGTACCAATTGGATCCAAACTTCTTTCTCCGGTTTACTTATGATCTTGGCCAATTCGCCGTAAGCTCGGTAGAATTCTCGAATTTGGCGCTCGTTGGTGAACGTATTGAGTACAGCGCGATCCAAGATTTGGAATCGAATTTGCTTCAATTCACCGGTCAATGGATGAATGGTCAACACAGGTTCCTCGGTGTACATATGCAATGTGGGTTCTAAATATTGGTACGGGATAGGGATGGTGGACAAGAACCGAAATGCTTGTGGGTCTTGGAGTTGCAATTGTTTGGCAGCATGGAAGCCATCGACTAGTAGAGTCTCACCGCCTTGGCCTCCCTGGTCCAGTTTATGGAAGACCTAGAAAAGCTGCTTTGAGATCATCTGCCAATGGTCTGCAGGATTCTAGCCTGGAATGACACTCCAAAATCAAACTCTGGTCTGCCTAACCAGATGGACACTGGACACTGGCCAACCTGACCAAATGGACACTGGTCAGCCTGACCAGATGGACCGTGGACACTGGCCAACCTGACCAAATGGACACTGGACACTGGTCAACCTGACCAGAGGATTCTAGACTGGATTGACTCAATGGTCAGCTTGACCAGATGGACACTGGTCAATGGTCACTACTTACCGCAAATCCGGTAGTTTGTGAATAATAGGTCATGTCGGTATGAGCTGGTAACGACGCAGTGCTGTAGGCTGTATCAGCATGCCTCATATCGGCCACTACTTTCCAAAATCGACCATAAATCGTTTCTTCGGGCGTGCATATTGTCTCGCAAACACGTTGGGTCTCCTCGTAATCCGCAGGAGCGTCGACGACGCATCCAACACCATACGTGAGAATATTCTTGATCAAATCTTTCAATCCGCTGGTCTTCGGGTCCATGATGTCCTGATATGGGACGGATGGCAGACCACCGCGCATCATCATGTCCACGCCTGACCAGTACACCGGTTTTGTACGAAGTGGGCGTTGTGGGTTCAACCAGTTGGCATGGATCCAATCGGTGTGGTAAGCAGATTCATGATCATCGTTCCAAAGGATATTGATTTCGTCATCGATCATGGTGACCTTTTTGACCTCGGCATTCTGAATGGTCGATTGAATATCGTTCAAGCGTTGATTGGTTGTGGAATTGTAACAGGATGGGCATCGGCAGTGATCACGAAGCCATACATTGCTGATCGACATGCTCTTGTGATCACTGATCGGGATATGCAAAATATCACGATCGAATTTGATCACCGGCTTTGACGATTGTTTGAAAGCTGTGAGACGAGTTTGTTGACGTTTAGGATCGTGTTCACTAGTTGTAATCGCATAGAATCGATTGGTGATTCCAATCGATCGGTATCTACAAAATCAGGTAGTAGGGATCGAAAATATTCAAATTTCCCGCCATGGGTTAAAAAATCATTCACACGGCTTACTTTAGTAAGCGCTGCGAGGAGGACAGTAAAAGATTGCGCAATTGATGAGAGACCATTTTCAAAAATGAAAAATACGGCTTGGTATTGACTATTTAAAAGCAACTTATGTTTCTGATGATATTGGAAACGCCCAAAGTTTTTAAGCGTAATTTCAAAAATTTAGGCACATGCTTATTTGGGTACATCAGGCGTGCAAATTATTCAAAACATGCTTATCTCGTACCAGCCAAACAAAAAAGTTCGATTTATATTGGGTACAAATAACCTATTTGTGTACCGAGCATTGATAAAAGCCTGATGTTTATGGATTAAAGTGTGTGAGACGACAGTAGTCAGCGCTTAGAGTATGTAAACACTACCGTGCCAACGCATCAGTTTTAGTCGGATGATAAAAGTCACGTTCTCGGGTTTGGCCAGTTCACATGTGTGCTATATGTTGAACTGCACCGACCCGAAGTCGCAATTTGTGTGCTGACCTGCATTTGAATGCTGCCATCCAGGATAAAACCTGGATTGCAATCACTCTGTGATAGAACAGGGGGTCAGATTTGAGATTTTGTGCATTTTCATGTACTGATCAGTGTATCAGTGCCGATAGAAGGCCTGCATTGATATTGTTGAATCCTAATCTCAAGGAATCCACGAATGTGACAAGCCACATAATGGAAAGCATATTGCCCAACACCAATGATGAAGTCATACAGTATAGAATGTAAACCTCAACCGCCATAAGCTGATCCCCTCTGCCCTCCTGTCTTTTGGCCTAACCTGAGAATCAATAACCAT
>JAQIWJ010001499.1:0-10965 GCA_034695185.1 Discolaimus major
AATATTGAACTCAGCATAATGAGAGCTTTCATTTGGTATGCCAGTCAATGACCAGCGGTCACTTTTGAGTGACCAATGCCCATTGGTCAGTGATCACGAAAATTTTGTTCCGCATGCCTCACTGAAGCTAAAATTCAAATTTCACCTCATTATCGATTATACATTTCGAGAAAATCGATTTTGAAGTGGTTAAGGTACTTTATACTCACCCTGTACGTGTTTTGAATGTACACTACGGTGTACTGCATTAGTGATATTAGAAATAGACCGGTTCACGGTTGATGAGCGGGAAAAATAGACTATATCAAAACAAAATCCTCGACCAGCTGGGCAGCCTCTCGGCCTGTGCAGGCAGTGAGTGAGAACCACCGTGCATGAAAAAGTGTTTAAAATATGTGAAATGAGGGGGTGGTCAATTTTCAAATGAAACCTTTGGGGGGGGGTGACTGCAAATGGAAAGTCAGCTCGTAAAGTGGTCTAAATGTGCAATCACACATGGATTACCATCCGGTTTGGGTATTATTTCAAGAGTACCGTATAACCATCCCACATTTGCACAAATCTGCCTCGCCTGATCAATGGTGACATGGCCCTCTTCATGCTAAATAAAATATACAATACGTATGCACAATTTGTGCAAGGAACAACTCACTATTCTCAACACATTTGCCCGAAATGCTCTGATCAATTCAGTGCGTATATAAATATAACATTTTCCGCCGAAACCGAAACTTTTATCAATACATGCAGATCGGGCGCGAGGAATATTCGAGGCCAGAAATATGGTCAATATCGTCAGGAACAGGTTCATTCCTACAATCGAAGCCGCGGGAAGGCCTTTGAAAATTCCACACGACTGAATAGTAGCAGCTCAAAAGCTTCGCAATGAGCTCAAAATTGAGCTGCTATTCTGGTAGGATCCAACTGCCACGTTGGATGCATAATGTGGCATCCGATCTTTCTAGAAAATATGTCGAGAATCTTCACATTATCCACCCACAATATTTGAAGTGCTGCTTTTGATGATATCATGAAAATTATAAAGTTTTTTTTCCTAAAAATATCAGAGGCACTATTTTTGTAAAAAATTGAAAGTGTCATTGCGCAATGCACAATATCTGGCACAATTCATTTGCAACTGAATGTTAGATTCCTGAAAACCTCAGTTTCTGAGACACGGCTAACGAATTATCTGCTGTCCAAAGCATGGTGCTAATTATGCAATTTCATTTGATGACTAATTTGTGGAAGTGAAAAATTGATCTTGAAATTTACAATAAGACATGTTTTAAAAACTGTCTTTGAAATGTATTGCTGAGTAGCATGAATCCGTTTTGCAAATCGATCATTTTGGACCCGATCCAAATCATTGATAAATACTACATGACAAATCTCAATCCTCAAAGCTCCCTGGGATCGTTTCAAATTCAAATAATACTATCAAACAGAAGCATATAAATTTCAAAATTTAAATATTCCAGCTGAACCAACTCAAGCATCTGTATGATGTTTGATCAGGTACCTTGATTGTATAAAACTACGAGTTTACAATATGTATTACACAGAGATAGTGAAACGAAATAATTTCCGACCCTACTATTTGCTTGGAAGCATGAGAAGCACGGTACAATTTTGTATTGTCTTCTTGATTGGGTGTATTGTCATAGAAGTATGCTAATAGTGATGCTTGATGACAAAAATCTGTCATCTGATCATAAACTTTTCAGGTATTTGGTGACATTATTTTGTCCAGAAGGGTAAGCAAGCTTCCTGACCTTGCCATTAGCACTTTGGCATTCGGCTAACATCAATCAAATCAAATGCAAGAAATGATTTCTTCAGAATCGCAATGGCATATTGAAAGCGAAAAGATGGCCAAACGGTGTCATTCCATACGAATGGTGCTCAACGTGCGGCGACGGTGCCACTTGGAGTGAGTGTTTTGATAATCATGACTAATTATCCTTAACCGTCAAATCTGGCTACTCTTTGTCCTCCTTGAAATTGTCAAGGCTACCCTTCCTAACCTGAGCGTCACTGGCCCTTTTGCATATGATGGAGGAGAGTCGATTATTCGTTAGCCATGAGCAACAGTTTGAAAGCCAGATTTGATGGTTTAGGTTCACATGAAATTGAAATTTTTAGCCCAAGAACACCGAACTCTGATGGACCAAGCCATGAGGCATATCGAAAAACACACTTGCATTCGATTCGTTCCTCGAATAAATGATGATAATTATGTGAAAATCGTGAATTCGTCCAAATATGGGTATATCTTGATCACGATTGTTCTGAATCGATCGATCAATAGGTAAATGATTATTTCAGATGCAGTTCGGCCGTTGGTGTTGAAGGTGGAGGTCAATATGTATCATTGTATGCAGGCGGATGCTGGACATTCCCAATTGTGATTCATGAATTATTGCATGGCGTGGGGCTTTGGCATGAGCAACAACGTTATGATCGAGAGGATTATATAAATGTTATTTGGGATGTGGTTGGAAAAAGTAAGTGTGATTTTTCGCATCGGTGTTATTAAGTCATTTGGCCTACCCAGTTACATTGTCATGGATGACAAAACTTTGATACATGTCCAACTCAATTATTTGTTAGCCGTGTAAAAATAGATTACAGGAACCGAATAATGGCAGGGGGCCGTTCGGTGTTAATTGCCCCACTACTTATCCTTACCTATCCATTCAAGCATTTTCATGGCACCAAAGAATGCGCTTAGGCAGATGTCCAACTCAATTATTTGTTAGCCGTGTAAAAACTACGGGAACCGAATGATGGCTGTTTTCCTTTAGTCAAGTTTGGGGAGGGGCAAAGCACCTGTCCATGTCTGTCAATCGCACATGGGTTTTTTCCAGGCAACTTCAACTATTTTATCGCCTCGAACAATGAGACCGATATTTACAATATCCCATACAATTACCACAGCATTATGCATTATTCGAAAAGTACACAATGCCCCGATCATTGATCAGCAACCACGCATTCCGCCTTTCAGAATCAGGCAACGCAATTGGGATGGTCACCAGAGATCCGAATATGATCGATGTGATCGGAAATGAACTGGGACCTCATGAGTTGGACTATGAGAAAGTCCGACGTATTTATGAATGCAAAGGACAATATCCGACCATTCCAGCACCAGCTCCACCAACTGGACGTAAGTTTGCGCTCTGGTCATTGGCCAGTGACCGGACAAGTGAGCAGGTCACCAAGTGACCAATGGTCACTGTCCAAATCTATCCAAGTGACCAATGGTCAATGGCCAATGGTCACTGTCCAGGTCTATCCAAGTGACCGATGGTCACTGACCACTGGCCAATGGTCACTGTCCAAGTCTATCCAAGTGACCAATGGTCAATGGCCAATGGTCACTGACCAAGTGACCAATGGTCACTGGCAAAGTGTAACGGCTGACCAGTGATACTTGACCAGTGACCAAGCCAAGTGACCAATGATCAAAATCCTTTTTTCCAGCTGTCTGTGAGAATTATGCCGAAAAGTGGGGCCTGATCACTAATTGCGCATGGGTCAGTAGTTACGTTTGCACCGACGATTGGATGAAAATAAATTGCAAGAAATATTGCAATTTGTGTAATAGTAAGTGTGCATGAAAGTCTCGAAAAGTCCTGGTAAGTACAGCGAATTTGTTTCTAGCGAATTGCAAAGATACAGTAGAATATTGCTGGGACCGAAAGAATGAATGCGGCAAAGAAGCTTGGACAAAAGATTACTGCGCTTACACGTGCGGTCAGTGCATGTAATTTATGCGAGTTTTTGCACGAAAATTTCAGCCGCACTCTGAAATAGCTCAGAAAATTGACATGAAAACCAGTTTCTCATTTGTTCCGTATCAACAAATCGATTTATCACCAAAAAATTCTCCACACAAACCAGTATCAATAAATCTTACGCACTATCACATTCCAAGCTGAACAAAGGTTTGCTCAAAGATCCTTTACTAAATGAGCGGCAATTCAAACAATAGAAATGTATGCCATAGGTTTTGTTCAGAAATTTCTATTTGCCGATTCTCGAAATGCTGACTGAAAAAGGTAGAAGTGGCGAAAACGTACGTTAATCGTACCAGTATTTCCAGCAGAAAAACATACATAACGCGACGAAAATTAAAAATAAATATATGATTAAACACAATTTCTCCAAACGTCGTACCAGCAGGCCAGCATAGGGTTCGTTCGCTTGAGCCATGGGCTCGGCTAAAACCATTCTCATACTTCGCAATACTTGCACCGCTTCCAACAAAAGCGCCCTCAGATCTTTGTAAAGGTCCCCGATATTGATTTTATTCTGAGGAACGTCATTGGTGACCGTATTTGGACTCTGTTCGTTCGTCAATGCGGTTTGTTCAGGCGACACTATCCGAGGAGTACGCGGGGTTCGAGGGGTCGCCGAATCATGTTCTTCGTAGAAATCGGCCAACTGAAAAAATCGATCGTATCGATCACATCTTTCAAGGTGATCACTTACCTCTAGAGTCTCAGCAGATCGAGCCTGATTATCATTCCTTGGTGAAGGTTTACCCGACGTCGGCTCGTAGCCTAACCCCTGACGTTTCCCGGGTTTTCGGTGTTTGAATCGGTCCCTCCAACAGGACCATTCTTCGTAACGTAACCATTCCAAATAACATGGCACTCCTTCTCGAATCACTTGTTTTTCCAACACGACTAACCACGAAGATGTGATCGTGGCCAAACTGATGATGGATATTAATGTAAAGTAATAGACGCCTGAAAAGGTTGAAAGAATTCAAATTACCCGCCAAAAACGCAGGCTGCTTATAACAGTTTGAATTGCCGCTTTGCGACTATAGCAGGCAGGTATCTGCGCATAATCATGTATTGTTCAGATTTAGCGCCAAAATGCAGCAGCTTATGTCAGGTTTAAAAACTGTGACTTGGCGCCAATTGTATTTGTCAGGTTTAAATTGTGACTTGGCGCTAGTTGTATTTGTCAAACATGTACCCGGACCTGCACACATCATGCAGGTGAAACAGTTCAAATATAGCGCCAACATTGCAACTTATATCAATTCAAACTGTGCTTTGGCGCCAAATGAAATTGTGTGCACAGAAAACATCTTTGGAACTTACCGATCAAGGGCACACCGCTGAACGATCCTTTCTTTCCTGGCGTTGCGGATATTGAGAATTTCGGCAACTCATTGACCACCGATAGCAATAAAACCGACATCGACAATAACGTCATCATACCCAATCTGGATTTCGAGAATCTTCCTCCGGTCGATGCGGAAGGTAAATGAAATCCGATCACTGATACGATGGAAATCAATGCGCTGGGTATGACCAAATTGAAAATGTAATAAAACTCTTGGCGTCTAATATGTAAATGCATAGCGATCACGTTCATCCGATCGTGCACCGAATGATCCTCGTGGCATAGAGTCAAATTGCGCAACATCCATTCTTGGCTATCGTAATAATCGGGGGCAACGTCGTCCGTCGAACTCTCGTTAATCAATATCGTCCCATTGTTGACCAAGATCAATTTGACGCTTTTGCCATTTGGTGGCCATGTATCGAACTGAAAATCAATCGTTAAAATCGATTTTTTCAGTGTACTCGAGGAATGACTTACATAAATTGTGCAATGCTGCGTATCGAATGGGAAATGCTTAACGTTGATCGTACAAATTGTATCCGATTTGAATGGCACGAAATTGTGCACGGTACCATTGTGTCGAATATGAACGTTCATTGTACTTTTGATCAATGATTTATCGTCGGAGCTTGAAATTAAACCGATACAATTACTGATGCCGAATATGAGTGTGGACAGATAACATCTGGACTGCACTCCCCCCCCCCCAATCAAGTCAGTGATGGTAGATTCACCCAGCAGACAAGAAAAGGACTTGCTGCACATTGCGCAATGATAATCAATAACATCTGGATTGCACTCTGGACTGTACTCCCCTGGCCCAAATCAAGTCAGCGATGATTAGATTCACCCAGAGCCAATTTCGCAAAGGACTTGCTGCACATTGCGCAATAATAATCAACAAATGACTCACCAGTAATAAACGAAAATTTCCGGCGTCCATATCTCGGACGCTGGTAGTAAAACGTATTCTGCGTTGTCATATTCAGCAGGATTCCATCTCAAATACGCATCGTCCCACCACTGAAAATGCAAATTCACACTGTCATTTCCCTTTGCATTCGGTATTGCGCAATAATTGTCAATGTGTGTATCGGTTACACTATGCAAGTAGGAAAAGCTAATTTGGATATCTTGCTGAGCAAATTTTGCCGATAGCAAACTTTCAGCTAGTTCAAGACTAAAATTCATTAAGAAAAAATCGATGGGCTGGCTAAAATCAGCTGCTCCATAGAAACACAAGGCCCATCTAGTTTCTGCAATTCCCAATCGACACATCAATCATTCGGTTTTATTGACGTGAACAGCTGATACCATCTTATCTCGCATCTGAAAATTTCAATCCTCCTGCTTTGAAGTGACAAGAAAATAGGGATCCATCAAGCAAATGCTTCGAATGCTGGATGATAGTGGGAGAAGATTAACGCATCAATCAAAGATATAACGAAAAAATTTTCAAAATAGATGACAGCTACTGCCTAAGAGTTGCAGGCTATGTTAAGGTCATAAGCAAATTCAAAACTTTTGCTGTTTTTGGCATGTTTTTTTATATGTTGCAACCTTTTACAGTGCAGGCCTGATTTTTCTGATGGTTAAAGAGCCAATCACTGTGGACCTGATATTACGGGTGGTGCACAATTTGAATTATTCAAGCTATCGTAGCAGATATCTCTCGATAATTCCAGTTGTTAGCCAATGCCAATTAGAAAAGATCAATGCCCGCGTCCGCATTGCCCGAATGCATTTTTCATTCACTTACCATTTCGAAATGAGCAGAAATGGAGATCAAATTTCTTTTTTGATCCTGTAAAAAAAGAGCACGAAAAAACTCCCAACCCACCAAACCAACGTGCGCATGGGAAAATCATTATTTCAAGGCTGGATCATTTACTTTGTTAAAAGGGACTGCTCATAAGTAGCCATAAGCTACATCAGCCAGGGGAATGGAGGCACGGAAAATGAGGAAAAATCGAATTTGAAAGCAGTAACTACTCATCCGTGCGCATGACTTACCACATTGATAATTTGATAGGGAAAAGCTTTTATCTTAACAATAACTGGATCCGATGGATGTAAAACCGGACGTGTACGTTTCTTATACTTGGACAATAAGAAGTTGATCAATCGAACGCTAGTGCTATTGTATGGATCAGTCAAATTGCCCGTATTATTGGCTTGAATATCTGAAAATTCAAAGGTATACTGAAATTTTCAAATTCAAAAACCGTTTACCTGCTGCACATCCAACATGTATCAAGCAAGTGATCATTAATATGAAGCTTGATTTCAAAAACGCCATCATTTTTTGACACGTCTAAAACAAAACAATAAGCACTTTCTAAAATTTCAGCTAACAGAACCCGAAGGGATTAGCTAAACTGGTTAACTAAGGAAAGTCAGTCGGTTGCTCAGTAGGAACCTCATTTTCGGAAGAAAGGCTTTAAAAGAGGGACGTTGAAAAACCTCCATTGACGTCAAAACGACAGGTGGTGTGAACATAAACTTCTAAGATCCTGGGCGTCAAGGTCTGAGATAGTCATTATCTCACGCAGGTACATAGCTAACATAAACTGATCGTAAATTTGTTAGCCTTGAAACCCCCAGGCATGCGTCATGAAATAAGCATAGCAAATATCACAATGGATTTCGAGTCTCTGAAAAAAGTTAAGGCAAAACCGGTAGGCCGAAAGCGTAAAGTATAGGAATAAGCCTGTTAATAGAAAGAACAAGCCGCATTGACTCGACATTTCCGGTTGGCCGGGAGAAAAAGTTCAGGTTTCTCCAGCATCCACCTCATCGCACAATTGTATCCTTTCAACCCTGGCCCTGGCACTGGCCCTGGCTTCGAAAGTTTAGTTCAATATTGTAATGGGAGAATGCACGCATGCCTTCACCTGCTTCGGCAGTTTTTCCCCTGCATGTAGGAATACCATGATTGCTTTTCCTCCTAATTCATGGATCCTCGGCTTATACCCGTTTCCATGTATAAAAACAAAGGCGGCGCATCCATCAACGGTTTCAGGAATAATCGATTTTCATATGGCAACCAGGCATAGAAGTGTATGTCTAATCAAAACTGCTGAAGGGGACCCTGGAGAGATAAAAATGATCGTAGCCATGGCATTGGGGATTCGATCAATGCAATCTACTGTGATTGAATGTGAAAAAATCTTGGCCATATGGCAATATTCAGCAAGAACTTGCAGAATGCATGCAAAAATCAGGAATGATCGGCTGGAAAGCGGATAGTAAGCTAGAAAAACTAGTCCAGTTGTGATCCTAGATAGATAGCTCCAAGGCTACATGGCAAGCTCCTAGGCTTCATGGGAAACCACAAATCAGTTCCAGCCCGATGCAATAAAAAGTCAATCAGCACCGCTTTTTGCCATCCCATTTACCAAAAAAGGCCAACCCAAGCACCCGTATCTATGGCATCTTCCATCACCACCCCTTCCTCACTAGGTAACCAGTGCCTATTGACTTTCCTCTTCCATCTTTGGTGCCTTTTCAAAGTCGAAAATGGAAACCACATTCGACGACCATACAATTCCCCATCGACTATTTTCCCGCCACGACGCCCATAGGGCAAAAAGTCGTTACCAGTTAGATAACGAGGTTAGGAAGGGAAACGTGAGCGTGAAATGGACTCCGGGCTTTATCCTATGGGCTGGCTCGCAGGCGGTCGTATTTCCCTTTATCACTTTACAAATGGCCATTCGACCTTCTGGACAATTTATATGAAGCGAATGTTGTTTATAGCATGCGCATTTGGAACGTGTTCAAATATAGGGGGTTGGGGTTGCCGGTTAGAATGAAACGTGCCGAATTGATCCCGACGGTGTGCTAAGTAAATGAATGAGAAAAAAGAGCATAACTAAACGGGAATTTGATGAACTCTGATGGGATTAAATATTGATTCTTATTGCATGGCTTTCCATTTATAATTAAATAGCGGTGTGGCTTTTGATGAGGAGCGAGCAGATGGTTGCAAACTAAACCTCAACCGCCATAACCTGATCGCCCCTTTCAAATAATGCTTATGACAAAACTGAATGTGCACACGTGCTAAAGTATGGTTATTGATTTTCAGGTTAGGCCAAAAGACAGGAGGGCAGAGGGGATCAGCTTATGGCGGTTGAGGTTTAGCTATTTTCTCGATAAAATATCAGGTGGCCTATGCATATTGTATAGAAACATAGGTCAATGATCCATGGCGAATGATAAAAATGCATAAGGAACTGCTGAAACCGTTCTTTGTTGACCTTCTGCTTTGATGGCCATTCGAATTGACTGTTGCATAAACCATTTTTGCAGTATGATTATGAACAGGAATATTGGATGATTACAGTTGCAAATCACTTGCTTAATTGCTGCTGACATGATTTATTTAGAATGCTTAAGATTGTGGCTGATTGGTTGCAGAATTGGTGTAAACCTGAACCGCCTATACTTGATCCCTGCATCCTCACACTCAACATTTTCACGGTTAACCAAATAATGCGCTTTTAATAGATATGCTTAACTATTTGTTAGCCGTGTTTGAAAACATGGAAGGCATCAGGGATCCACTAATGGCGGTTGAAGTTTATGAGATTTTTTAGGAAGTGCCTTATCAGTGCCTTTGCATACATGAGGAGATGTGCATTTTTACACGTATGGATGATTGTATGGAATCATAATTAGGTCCATGGATTCGGGTGCAGTGAAAGTGGAATCATAATGGTCATATAAAAAAGATATAAACCACATTGGCGAATAAAATGATAACATCTACTGTTTCTGCAATCAGCTTTGTCATCAGTGTCTCCAATCGACTGAATCACTTCCTTGTGGTTATGGGTAAGTTTTGACACGTTCGCACCTGCGGCGTAAAATGTTACAGTAGTCATCCGCAGATGAGCTAAAAACCAGCCCTTATGCTTCTTGACTATGAGAATCGGGTTCAGTCTGTCTTACAGCAGGGAAGCCTTTGAGGGATCTTCTGAGACTGATCTTTTCCCAGGCACTGGATATGGATACGAACCAGGGCAATTGAGCAATTCATGCCTGCAGAATAAGTCCTCTTGCTCCACGCAAACGGCTCTTTTGCCATCATCCACAACTCCAATGGACGCGGTGCCTACGATACGACAAAATGCATCAAGTATAGTTTGACTTAGAATGCATAAAACATAAACTGTGAAATTTGAATCGATTCTGCCCTCCTGTTGTTGCATGGCTAACAAAAGAATTCATTCTCCTTCCATGCAAAAGCATTTAGGTGATGCTCAGGTTAGCTGCCGTATTCTGTTAGCCTTGCTGACCAAACCTGCAGGGCAGAACCGATCCAGGTTTTTGCGGTTGTGGTTGGTTTACTTACTGGCGCACACTAGAGGAGGACAACAGTTAGGAAAAATAGCTGTTACATCACATTCGTCTCCAAAATGCAAACAATTGCGAGTTGCATCCCTGAAAAGGAAGAATGGTAAAAAACATCATTGCCTTGAATTTCTGAAGTGATTACCCAGCAAATACAGCTTTACAGAGAGTGAACATGAGCAGGGTTTGGACTATCATGATATGTGGATTAGGAAGATCCCAGTCCAAGACGATGATACTTGATCTCAAACTTCTATAGGACACCTGCCTAATGGCTGGGTATGGTCGGAATTGATAATTCGTTTCGATGCTATAGCTTTCAGTACTTACGAGGGAACATTCCCAAGTGATGACCCAGTTGGCAGGGTCAAACTTATATGAATGATAGACCAACCAGTACTGATCCTGGAAACCATGTTATTTTCTGCCAACGCCGCTTCATTGGCCAGCAGATGA
>JAQIWJ010001500.1:0-10962 GCA_034695185.1 Discolaimus major
ACTTAAATTATTTTGAAAATCAGTATACTCTAATTATACTCTAATTAAATTAAAATCCTATACTGAAACATCAGGGCTGGTAATCCGCTTTTTATGATTAGACCAGTACCTGATCAAGATCAATGATTTGTAAATTCTGGTTGACTAATTTAATTCAGAAATAATGAGTAAATTTGTTGTATTGACTTTTGTTTTGATGATATCTCATCTTTGCTGGTGACAGACCATTATCACTGTCCAGGTTTTATCAGTGAGTCTCCCAATGGTCACCACAATATTTATCAATATGATCCAATCACCTGGGCAGTTGCAACATTGGTCACGAAACTAAAAAGCAAATTCAATCATGGCTCTTTGCGGCCATGATGTGCATGTGTTGAAAATTTCAACCCGACCCTAAAACCCTAAATTTAGCGTCGGGTTTAGGGTTCGGGTACCCTATGTACATCCTGGCTATGCGGAGCAGATGAAACGGTTCCATGATGAGAGCATGGAATAGCCGAGAGAGAACCAACGTCAACATATGCTATACTATGTAGACAAATAAGCATGCCTGCATCCCTCACAACATAGTCACACGAATTTTCCTGTCAGCAACGTGATTAAAACTCGCGAGTTCTGTAAACCGATGCTTACTAGGATCAATGATAATACGTACATGCTAGGTCACTGGATGAGCTTGACCTTCAGTTAAATGTAAAAGTTTTCATATGTATTCGAAAAGCTATTTATTTTTGGCGCATACCACGATGTGGATACTCCGCCGAAACAGGTGATCGCCCAAAGGTATGGTGCAATTGACGAAAATTGATCGGTGATTGTTTCTAGGAATGTTTACAGCATCATAATCAGCAGTAGTGTTTTAGTTTTTGACTGTCTGCTTTTTTCTGCTAGTTGTACGCTGTTAAGATTTGCATAAATGATAGAAATCGTTCATACAGTTGTCAGAAAGTTCATTCTGATCAGTAATCTTATTTCAAGGATGCAAGCCGTTTGCTTCCTTGATAAGCAAATGACCCGATATTTTGACCACATGAATACTGCTTATATCTATCGATACTCTGCTCACTCAAAGTCAATGTCGACGTAAAACTCAACCTTCAGATTTTGACCAACTCGCAACCAGTACCCAGAAAATGGCCGAAAATTATTCGTAGCCTCGAAGATTATGAAATCAGCAGTATGAATTGAGACATGGGTGGAAATTTCTAGCATGCTTTTGCGCATGATGTTACTGGATTTGATTCCCATTTATTTAACAGGGCTTTCCAGCTCTTTCGCATTTGTGTCGATTTTCAGCATTGATGCAGATGCCTGGGAATGTTCAAAAGCTTTACATTTGAAGGCAGCTTTGGAAAATTCTTTGTTCGAAAGAAAGATTTCAAAATGTTTCGCATTGTAATCGCCTTTATTTTGTTAATCACTTTTGGTGAATGCACAATTTACATTTGAAGTCGATCAAGATGAGTATAAAAACGATGATTTCATCATTTGTACATGGGACAGCCTAAACCACTCCTTCACTTGTCAAAATAAAGTCATCTTGCGTGTATCAAACGTGACATACATCTTGTCATCTGTTGACACCCTCCCTCGATTATAAGAACAGCTCGTATGCATTAGAAAAACCAGTTCACAAGTAATGCGTTTCCTTCTCACTCAGCCGACCGAGTCGAGACTTATGACGTCTATGAAAACAGTGTGATTTTTGTAATGGCAAGTCAATCTATATTGTTGCATTGATATCTCTATCTCCAGCCATGGCTAATATTGCTTTTCTGCTACTTTCATAGCAGTTTTCATCTGTTGACATCCTCCCTCAATTAGAAGAACCGCTCATAGATGCATCGAAAACCAGTTCGCAAATCATGCGTTTCCCTCTCACTCACAAACCAACTGACCGATTTATTCATAGCCGAGACTTTTGACTTCTATAAAATGGTGTGATTTTATGTCATGGCAAGTCAATCTATATTGTTGCATTCTGTGGTCTCTATTTAGCCATGGTGAATATTGCTGTTATGCTAATTGCACTGAGCACCTCTCTGGTCACCAGCAGTCTCACCATGAACGCTGGGAACAAAGGATATGGCCAAATGACTGATGCCAATGAAGTGGTTCCTGATTCTTGTCAAGTCATACCAAACCCGCAGGGTGATGAGAACGTCTGTGGTTCATGGCGCCTGATCACAATGTTTAAAAATTGTTGGACCATGCCAAAGGATAAAGGCCCTGATACTGGACCAGGCGAAGTCGAGCATCCATCACAAGATGAGATCAATAAGATTTTGGATATGCATAATAACTATCGGGCTGAAGTTGGAGCTGTGGCGATGCACAGATTGGTAAGTTTGTCCTGAACGTTGGTAATCGATAATCTTGCACCAAATTGATTTTAATGGCGCATTATTACATGGACACTATCATGACACTACATGCGCATGAATATCGCACATAAAATATCGATTTTTAATCATCTGATCAGAAATTTCACAACCACTGATTTCAGAAATGGGACGACAATCTCTTTCCAATTGCGCAATCGGTGGCATCCACATGTAAGTTGGAGCATTCGGAAGGTCTCAGTGCCGATCCACCATATCCGGATGTCAAATGCCCGAAATGTGAAAATACCGATTATCATCAACTTGGAGAGAACCTGGCTGGTCCAGGATTCAGTTTGAGCTATGAAGATGCCATCAATATGTGGGTGAAGAGTGAGAAAGCATGTTTCACTCCTGGAACGACAATGAACGAGTGCAGTGGGATGTGTGGTCATTATACACAGGTGAGGTTACTTTTGTCTTGACCATAGATAATCGATCTTGCCAACTGTCCAAAATACGGAAATATTTCAGATCGTTTGGGCCAATACAAAAGCTGTGGCTTGCGCCAGGGCACATTGCGGATCGCGTGGTGTAATGGTGGCTTGCAATTATGGCGAAGCTGGGAATTTCCCTGAACCGCCATATCAGATGGGTGATCCTGGTTCAGAATGTGGACAGGGCGATTTCGGAGAAAAAGGCCAGGATAATTTATGCGTAAGAAAGGTGTTAGTGGGCATGACTAGTGTAATATTGACCTGTGTATTTTTCAGGGATGAAAATGAGGAAGTCAGTGATTGGAATGATGACTTGTGATCAATATATGAATGAGTATCAATAAGTACTGTGAATATCAATTGAATTTGATTCATTTATTCAGTCAAATTTTTGTTCATCTGCTTTATTAGAAACATAACAGTTCATTATGCGCTTATCAAAATAAGCCGAAGCTTTCACCAGTCAGAAACTAGACATTTGCATGCCCATAGAGTGTGCGAAAATATGTAGTCGACTTTCAGAATATGCCCAAATAACAACCAGCCCAAAACAGTTCCACAATCTCGTGATATCTTGTTGTGTCCTGTCTGATCCAGGCTGGTTGACCAGAATCGCTGCCTTTGTTCTGGTCGCTAGGGATTTCTGTAGCCAGAAATACAGCTGTCATAGACAGCAAAGCCAACTGAGTGAACGGACAGAAGACATTGGCTAGGATTTCAGAAGTCAAGAAGACTAGTATAAAGAGTCAAGACACAATTTACTGCACACATTCAATGCCGAGGAGATACAATAGTTCCATGAGGATAGCATAGAATAGCAGAGAAAGGACCAGCGTCAAAATGTGCTTTCTATGGACTTAAAAATTGCATTTTAGATTCATACAGATGCATGGGCACTGCGAGTTTGTGCCTGCTATGCTATCATACGCTTACATGAAGTGCACTGTCAGAAATACTGAAAATACGAAAATTTTGTATCATGAAATCGCATATGATGGCTCATGAGTAGCCCATTCATTGTGTGTGAGCGTGTAAAAAATGTTAGCTTTACACGAACTAATTGTCATAGTATGCCGACTTCTAATTATACATAATTTCTTCTATTCAATCGCATATCTGGTATCATGAAATGATGTGCAGTAAACGCCAGTAAACAAGTTTGTGAAAGTTATGCTATAAAAACATTTAACAGCATGTTAAATATGTAGTTGCACTTGCAGCATCAAAGTTATCAGGTCATTACCGTAGATGCTCTTTTAATGCCCCACTCTTGAATAATACCCCAGCCAAAACCTTGATTGAAAAAATAATACCCCACCTTAGAATAATAGCTCCTCTCGAATAACACCCCCCTACGACCCTATTGAAAAATTAATATCCCAGGGGTATTAATAGAGCATCTACGGTAATTAGAAATAGCGCACAGATTTTCCTCTGCATACTGTTCGCGCTGCATCAGTAGGCAAAACATATTCATCAATAATCAGATCGATGTGACGATTTAGCTTACCTACTATGAAAAGCCAGTTTGCTACTGTTGATTAAACCACCTCCAGGCATTCGGATGCGGCGATATGGCGAGCATGTCTTGTATTCAATGTGTATGTGACACTGATATTCATCATTTCCTTGTGTAATATCTTCTACTGGAAGAAGCCAACTTGATTCTGATCTGGAAATCTGGAAAGCGAATGACATTTGCTATTTTCTTAAGTGTTTTAAAACATATTTACTGTCACATTTATTCGTTGGTCACCCATACTACGCTTTGTCCACCATTTAGTATACAGCATATTTCTTGGCAACGCTGTCCAGCCTGTTGTGAAATTCTCTAATTCGCATTTCAAACTGTCTCCATGGCGAAAAATATTCAGACTAGTCGCTTCTAAAAATGACCACTCGATTGACTGGCCTTGTGGTCAGTCAGTCCAAGAGCTAATGGGGAATGGACAGGAACTTCACAAAAGCATTAGCATATAGACATGGTATGCTGAAAACATACGAAAAAAACTGAATCCTTACCATTGTACAATATGACTTTAATCTCAGTGGTCAATATACCAGCAAATTCTCCAAACACTTTGAACATAACTTTAATCACTGTAGTACCATCTTCAAATAGGTGCGGTGCGTAACTCCTCAAATCAAAGTCACGTTTCATATTGCAATTCGTTTCATTATCATAATTTGTGAAAGCAAACATCCAGAAGCCGATCTCCTGTTGGTAAAAAGGACTTCCTGGTGGGCAATGCAATGTGATGATGGTGTCATTCGGATCAAGTAATATTACATCATTGAATAAAAGCGCTTTGCCCTGATAGCTGAGTGGAGGAGGACCTGACACTAAAAAAGGTGTGCACATATATACAAAACCAGGTATAATGGCAAGCAGTCATTGCCTTGGGGGCATCGTTTTGGTTGAAATAACTTGAACCATATTGCACTGTGATTACGCATTGTAGCTCTGCAAATGCCACGCTCATCCACTGGACAATAACCATTACGTCCAGCTGTCCATTCATAGTCGCATAAGTTCGGATCGGTCAATTTTGCGCATTGTTGAGTACTGTGTTTTATAATCATGCAAAATCTTGGTTCATCTTCATCCGACTGACACTGATAATTTTCCTTGCAAGTATCACTTTGCTCTTGACCTTAAAATTTTCAACATAATGTAAACTTTTCCTTGGCGTTCTTATGTACTTACACATGACAAAAGGTATTTCGACGAAATTCCTGGATACTGCCGTTTCATTCTTGTCATTCCTTATACGGCATCGCAATTTCCTTAATAGCCATGTGCGATTGATGGTCACATGGAAAGTTCTTTTCAGTAACTATGACTTGTGTGACTACATAATCAAGCTCTAAAATATGGACCATGCCGAATGATAAAGGCCCTGAAATTGAACCATCTGTTCAAACCTGAGATCGTTCCGATGTTGGGCTTTGCGTAATAAGTATATCTCTGACGTTTGAGCTGTGGCTATACACAGATTGGTAAGTTGGTCTTGATCGATAAGCTTGCACCAAATCTGAGATCCTTATGTGGCTGAAGAGTGAAAAAGCTTCCTTTAAGCCTGGCACAACATTGTATGAATCAAGTGGGATGTGTGGTCACTATACGCAGGTGTGATTGATGGTCACTCATTCTAGTATTTTGGCCATGCGAATTATTCAATTTGTTTGACCAATGTTCATAACGCAGAACTATGGCAGATTGTTTGGGCCAATAAAAAACCTGTGGCTTGCGCCAAGGCACATTGTGGCTCACGTGGTGTGATGATGGCCTGCAATTATGGTGAAGCTGGGAATTTTCCTGAATGTTGACATGGTGATTTCGGACCGAAAGGCCGACATAATTTATGCCTATGACAGATGTTTGTCTTTTTATCATATCTGATGAGTGATATATCACTTTTAGGGATGATTCAGAATGGCAAGGAAGTTGGAGCGATATACTGTGATGAACATGTAAATGAATATTCATCAGATGCTCCAGATATCAATTTGTATTGATTTGACCTTGTACATTGCAATATACGTAGTTTTTTGTAGCAATGTACTATGTGCATTTGCCTGATAGCTGATCCGTATATAAAAGTTGCATATCTGCAATCATGAAACAAATCATGCACTGAATGCTTGGCAACCAGGTCGAAAACGGGTACCCAAAACCCGAACCCGACCCGCAAAACTGCCCCGCAATGCGGGTTGTGGGTCGGGTTTGGGTCAACTTTAAAAAGCTTGGTATCGGTTGCTGGTGGGTATCTATCTGGTGCGGGTCCCACAAAAAACCCCGCAAAATTTCGTTGATCGCTGTAGTCGAATGCATAATTTGCATTTGCAGTGGTGATCGAGATGAGCATAAAAAGATGATTTCATCATTTGTACATGGGACAACCTAAACCACGCTTTCACCTGTTACAAAATGCCTTTTCGTATTGCGCAATTTATGTATTACGTGCATACATGCCTTTTTTATGCAATAGTCTGACTAGGCTAGTCGAATTCTCTCCGCACCCTTTTTGTGTAGGCTTATTCTCCCCTACTTCCTGTGTACTTCCTGTTTCGTCAGAACCGGTTTTGCTTGTGCACGCTTTATGCTCCCCTTATTTGTTTTTCGTCAGATTTGAGTCTAGGTTTCGCTGTGGACGCTAGCTTGTAGTTTATCCTGAAAAGCGTACATATTCAATGTGTATCCTTTTGACGGCCGATTAATCCATTGATTAATTTGCCCGTATTATTGATTATTGATTGGAGTCGCGTGCATTTGAAATAAGAGCATTTGTGAAACCGAGTGTCCGTTGACATCTTTGTATTCACGTTCGGCTGATCCAACGTTCGAGACGTACTCGAATCCACTGGATTAGTGCCATTCCAATCACTAGCGTTCGGAGTATTCATCGATTAGATACCCGATCAGGGGAATGGATTTCTGAGTCCATAAACGAACTACCGTCCCTCAATTTCTCGGACCAATACAACGGGTCAAGTATTTTTGTGCATCCTCCACGCGGATTAGCAACACACCTGTCAAAATAAAGTCAGTTTGCGTGTATCAAACCTTCACCACCCTGTATTTGAGTACGGCCAATTTTCCAGGCATAGTAATCATTTGGGCATTGAGACCGTACAGGAATGCGTTCAAACGTTGCATATTGAGAATAAAGGCGAATGAAATCGTTCGTTGCTGCTGGTAAAACGTCTGGTCAAAATACACCGAATGGAACGGTGGCAGCATCGCACAAATAAATATTTGAACAGGTGTTCAAGATTTCTGACGAGGCAATTTTGATTAGCCTATCATCATAGGTGATGTTAAATCTTTAGCCTGATTCAGTAAACAAAAAGTGGGGTAACGTTACCTGATCCCTGAGAACTCCAGTTTTTGAGATATGGCTAACAAATAATTAGATCTGACATTTTGGCTCTAACTAGCAGTAAATCGGCAAATAATAACGGCTATGTATGCTAGGTTTTGCTACTTAGATAGCAAATGATTTTTGGTTGAAATGGCCTAACCCTGGATTTTAGATCCCAGGAGGTTACTTTTAGGGTTTGATGTTCTAAGTGACCTTTTTAAATTTTTTTGATACTGTTATGGCGTACCATTTTGGCCAGATTTCATCTCGGAGTGCATTGGCTAATTAATGTTCCTTGCGAGATGTGGTCCCTGTTGGATGGTGGAAAGTACTGAACGGTCAAGTTATATATAGTAGAATTATTTACCAATACAGATAGCATATATTTTACTTGGTTTACTGTAGAGATAAAGTATATTTTACTTGCATATATTTGGTCTATTATTTATAATCAGAGAATATATGTATGATGTACCATTCTTTAAAATACTATAAAAATCAGTTCATACATATCTGATAAAAATGGTAAATAATTTTGTACAATATTGTGTGGTCACATCTTAAGCTAAACCTTTCAAGCAAAACCTGGATCGGTAATGCCATTATATTTGATAATCACGTTTAACGGAATATGGCAGCTAACATGAGCATCTACTTTTACATGTGATGGAGAATCAATTCTTTCTTACCCATGAAATAATAGGAGAGCCGAAGCGAATCCACAGTTCGCCGTTCAGCTTTTAGATGAAGTATAATTACAAGAATGCATCATCAAGAAAATTCCTCATAGCTTTCCAACTTCTCCTGTCAGCTGTTGGACTGTACAGCCATCTCCCAGGCACATTTGCCGTCGGTTTTGTGAAGAAATCACTCACATTTGCGTACATTTGGATTTGCCAATCAGCTTTGCGTTTGGTCATCTCCATTTGGAATGCACGGACCTGAGAACAAAGTACGTAATGAAAATATGCAATGATATACTGTAAATTTACTGAAGCTGATGGAACTCCTTTGTCGTTATACCCATGAAGGATCAAAATCTTTGCAGTGATATTAGCAGATTCTCTCATCGTTAGTGGTGAATGTTGGACTGGTAATGTAATCCTAAACCGTCATATCTGCCATATTTTGCCCTTCAATTTTGTGAACACGGCTAACAGAAAACGCAGGTGACATGATTAACACTGATACTTTTGCATGAAATGGAGAATTAGTTCTTTCGTTAGCCGTGAACTTCCAGCAGGGCAAAATGGGGCCAGATCTCACAGCTTAGGTTTAGGAGCACCCAATGTGCCATGGAAACTAATGACTGCTGTGAGATTCCAGCCAGTTCTGGCCATGTCCAATGCTCCAAGTGCACCAAATGAGAAACCAATGGCAGCGATCTGAAAATATTTTAGCAGGAATTCAAATGTGCTTTCCCATCTGTCGAACGGTTCTTACCTTTTCCTTATCCACAAATGGATATCTCATAATTTCTTCCATCGGATATTTCAATCGCTTCAAAAGCAATCCTCGATTTTTCCGAAATGGATCGATCAATCGATCGTTGGCATATGGCCCAGTTCCTTTTTGTCCGAATAAATCCACAGCATATCCCACGTATCCTAATCTGGCCAATGCTTCGGCTTTGGATTTCTCGAATTGATCAAGTCCATCCCAATCATGCACTACCAAAATCACTGGCCTTGGTGTGGACGGAGTGGCTATTAATGGATCATAGACTAAATATGATTTCAATGTTAATCTACCATCTCGATGATCGATTGGACGCCAATTCAGAGTCTTGATGTCACCTGTGGAACTGGTAGTATTGATTACGAAAGTTTGAAATCTCGATGCTTGTCGTTTAGATCGATTAGTAACATCTGGATATTCATCCACTGGAACTTCGTCTGATAAAACTTTAGTCGCAAAATCTGTCAAAACGAGGGTCAATATCGGCATGAAAACTGCAATTATTGAATGCAACATCATGATGATTGAGAGGAAACGCACATTGACTGCGTCAGAGGACACTAGATTTCATGTAAACTGATACGTTTTGTTCCACAAGTGACTGTCAAGGGCACAAATGCGTGTCAAGTTTCATCGAAGTATGAAAAGACGAAAACGAATATTGCGTGTTCAATGGGGTCAGGTTATTCCAAGTACTTCTGAAATGCATAGATAAAATTGACAAAAAAACATCCTGATTTCTCTATTTGACAAGCTATTGTGATCAAGCAATACTTCAGATCGTGTATCGCTATATTAGCTGCACCAGTAGTCCGAAGTATGAAAAGCACATGAACTAAACTGCACACAAAACTATTCACGTGGCAAGCAGGCATCTGTATGAGTCAGGTTTTCACCACTTGTTTATCTCTGGACGTGTATAAGCATTTCGAGTCACGCTAGCAATTGCGTTATGAGCTAGTGTAATTTTTAAGATAAGAAATGACGAAATCTTGAATCATGTTTTCGACATGCTTGCACTTGCGTTAGCGTGGCTATTCTTATCAAATTTCCACCCTTCTATATATTGCGACCTGTTAGCTTGGCCTTTTCAATTCGAAATTTCAATAGAAGTACGCTTGAACGAAACTCAGCCATGGCTGTAGTTAAATCCGCATCAGCTGTCTTAGCTGAAATTCCGAATATCAAAAAATCCCTCGACGATTCTGCATCCATTGTGGCCATGAAATATTTGGAGCAGTATACACAAAATCGTCAGACAATTGAACGTGGAAAAGAATTATTCGAGCGACAGGTTTTGAAAGAATTCTCTTTCAAAATGACCGACACTTTCGCTTGCTTTGCAGCTGATAAGGTAAGAAACTGTTAGAGTATGTCATGCAAGACATACAGTACAGTAGCTGACAAGGGAACATTCTCAAGTGATCACCCACTAGGCAGGGTCAAACTTATATGAATGATAGATCAACCAGTACTGATCCTGGAAACCATGTTATTTTGTGCAAACGCCGCTTCATTGGCCAGCAGATGACCATCAAAGTCAAAAAATGACCATCAAGTTGCTTTGTTACACTGCAGCAAGTGACACCTCAAATGAAAGCTGGTAACATCAGGAGTTCAAATCTACTTTGAACTCAGTTCTACCTCTACAAACTGGACAATGACCACTTCAATAAATGGTCATTTCGCATTTGAAGCCATTATTTCGAAAACAACGTCAGTCACATTTTTGAAATTTTTGAGTTGCCGCGGCCATAAAGGTTCTAAGGCAAGGGGAATTCAATGGCCATAACCGTTTTTCGTCAAAACGCACACAAG
>JAQIWJ010001501.1:0-10960 GCA_034695185.1 Discolaimus major
ATCTTGAATTCGGTGCGTTTATTCAAGATTTCAAGATGAAAAGGGGGCGGGAATTCAAATTTTCATCTTGAATACACACGTGAATGAATCGATGCGGGGGCGTTTTTCGACCGATCTTGAATTACTGCTCAACAGGACACCGTAGTCGTCGCCTCTCTCAGTTTTCCCCGAGTCTGGTGAAAAGTTTATTTCTCTGAATTTCTTGAAAATGAATGGAACAGTTTATTTCGGGTTTTTATCCGAGGTGAATTGGGATTTTTATATGACCTTACCGCTGTTAGTTTTGGTTTTATTATGCAACGTGGCTTGTCAATATCGTACGGGCAGTATATATTTGATATTCTTCGCCTCGTTTACGATTGGATTTTTCATCTCGTTGACATTGGGAGAATTGGATACGAAAATGTTGGAAGTGGAAATATTAGCCGATCGTCATCGATACATGGAATTCGCTATAATGCCGCCCGTAATTTTCGCATGTTCCGTTGCATTCGATCCGCAGGATTTTAAGAAAGTTGGTTGGCAGGTAAGATTTCATTCTGACCGACCTGCGAAAAGCGGTAATTTACGATCGGTTTTATTTTTCAGTTCCTGATCTTGGTCGGGCCGTGTTTCCTTTGGTCCACGCTATTCTGCGGATGCGTCGTATTCGCCTATTGGTACTGGACGTTACCGATCGCGGATATTTCGGTATTGACGTTACCGCATATATTCATGTTATCGTCGTTCATTTCGGTCACGGATCCGGTTACGGTCAATCATTTAGCCGACGAAATGGACGTTTCGTATCAAATATCGACCCTATTGAAATTGGAATCATTGATCAGCCCCGTATCGGCCTTCTTATTCAACGGCATTATTCAATTGACGTTCGACGTATCGATTATTGCGGAATTAATTAAAGATCTGTCCGGCCTATGCGGATCTACGATCGCTGGTTATATTTACGCTCGCGTATTGACGACCGCGTTGAGCCGTTTATTGTATACGGATTATATCGGCGAGGCCGGATTGGCCATGGTCATGATGTACGTCAGTTATTTCACCGGACACATGGTGCACGGATCGAGCGTTTTATGCGTCAGCGTATTCGCCATCACGTTCAACAGTTGCCGGAATAAGATCGGTCAACGAACGTACGACGATCTGAAACGATTTTGGGTTACGGTGGCCTATTGCGCCAGCGGTATTCTGATCGCTTTCAACGGATTCTTCGCCGGACTCGTTCTGAAGGGAGAAATAAAGAACAAAAATCGATTCGTGCCGTTGATCGGTATTATTCCGGCCTCGGTGTTGTGTCGATTCGTCTCCATATTGACATTCACACCGTTACTACGTTACGCCGGCGGTTTCGAACTGGAACACGTATGCGTATTCGTGGCGGCCGGATTGCGAAGTTTCGTTCCGCAATTCTTGGTACTCCAGCATTTCTATCGTCAGCTAGGAGACCGCGATACCGCCGACGAGGTCCGTCAAGAACAACAAACCACGGTCATGATCGCGTACGCCGTTTTATTCGCCGTGGCTGGAAGTTATTTATTCCAAGGATTATTCGCTTATTCGGTGGCCAAATGTCTGGGTATTCAGGTAAGGGATCTTTGACTTTGTTCCTAATATGATTTTTACGTACATAATCTCGATTTCAGGTGAAGAAATCACGCGCCCAATCGGAATTTCTACGCAATTTGGCTGAACGGGTCAATCAACAGAATCGGGACAAGATCAACGCTCGCAAACAACAACCGGAGAACGCTGACATCTGTTGGAATTTGATCGAGAAAGAGATGGTGTTCAAATTCGGCGATCTGCTTGATCAAACGAAACGATCGACGCGAAATGAAATGGCGAAGGTATGACCGGTTTGTGATTTTTACTCGACACACTGTACGGTGGAGCCTCCATTTTAGGGAGATTACGAGAAATACAAGAGATTGGAAGAGAAGATGGATGAAACGGATTCGCGTGAACGTGTCCAACACTGTTACGAAGCTCAATTGCGGAAAATCTGGCGCGGTAGCGGTCGTGCATCCTCGGCCGCCAGTCGATCAACGGAGAATGCCATATTGGAGGCGGCGTTTTATCAACGAGCCGTGGATATTGAATCAATATTCAACTCCCTACAACCAACTCAATTACTGCGTCGCGTGGCGACGTTCGGCCGAGAATGGACCAAGAATTCGTGCCTGCAGAAAATGCTGACCGCCCTGTCCATCTACGAGACCGTTTGGCGATGGCGATTATTCATTTGCGCCTTATCAGCAGCGACGGGTGGTCTTCAAATTTACTCGGCCGTCACCGCCTCCAAGAAGCCGATCAGCGGAATGAACTTTTACTTCTTCGCCTTATTCTCATTCGCCTTGTCGTTGGAACAAATCGGCCGCACGTTTTATCTGATCCGAACGAATCATCGATTACGCGGTGGAAGCGTATTGAAGACGGTTTGGTTTTGGTTCGAGATCACCATCTGCGTCACGTTCTTGGTCAGCGATGGAATACATATCGCCTGCGCTTCTTGGTGCATGGACAAAATGTCCAGTGAACCGATGGTCGTATTAACCAAGACTTCGTTCTGCCGCGGAATCCGAATCGCATTGATCGTGGACGGTGGCCAATTACTGCTCCAAGTACCGTTGATCATCGGTTTATTCCTGCATTTGGTATTCGCGGAAGCTCAGAAATACGTTCACGATCGAGACGAGGACACGTTCGAAGCGTTGAATGGATTATTGGCGGCTACGGATATTGTACTACGTTTATTGGCTGGGCGTACATTGGTAAGTTTGTTTTATTTTCCGAATCGGCGATGATTACGTAATCCCTGCTTTTTCAGGTCCAAAAACCAATATTGAAGAAGAAATTGAGCGACGAGTGTTTGGCTTTGAAATACGCCGCCGAAGACAAGCTGATCGAATTGATGAGTCGTCAAGGCGGACACGCAACGTTGGCCAGTATAAAAACGCGTCACGCTGCTCGAGAGATCATCGAAGAAATTGGTTCGTTATTGAAAGAAGCCAACGACGCAGGTAATGTTCACTTTTTTCAATGCAAGTTTATCTGTCGTTTATTCACGTCCATTTTTGCAGGTATATTGCGCGATTTCGAATATTCGTGCATGGACGGCGTGGTGAGCCGTATGCGTGCCAATGTGCAAACGTTGCACGAACCGAGGACGGCTCAATTGCAAGATTCGCCTCATTTGACCAATGCCATGGCGATGGAAATATTAGAAAGCTTCTTGAAACAAATGGAATGGATGAAAGCGGCTCGGGACGAATTGGAAACGAAGCGTATGTTGAATCAATTGAAATCGGGCGGTCGATTGGAAACGTTCAAGAAATGGGCAAATATCATTCAACAAAGTACCACGTCGAATGAACGCGGATTCTATATTCTATTGAACGGATTCTGCCGAAGCGCCAATTACGACTACTCGAACGAGGATATCGATTTACTATTATTGCATCCGGGAAGCACGTTCGGCGAGAATGCTTGGTACAACGAACCGCATTTCGAGACCGTGACTGTGGCTAGTTCGGCGGTGAAAACGGTGTGGTTCGGTCAAGCGGTTATCGAGAATCTACCCATCTACGTTCAAGAAGCGTTCTCCAAATTCATGGTGGAGAAATCGTGCGTGCATTATTTGCGACAAGACGAACGTTTCCACGCTTGGTCGGACGAAATGCTGCGTCAATATGTTCGTCGGATTTTGAAATTAGCCAACGGCGGTGATACGGTGTCATCGGAGGCTCGTACCATATTATTATTCAAGGTAAGAATACCAGTTCAGATTGATCGGATCATGGATCCGAGCATGTTAGCATAGCGGATCCGACGATGGGTCTGTAAGATTATCACGATACCCGAAATAAGCAATCTTCATTTCAGGGTGCTCTGAAAGATTCACGAGGCAAATCGTTCCAAGGCAATCCGTGTCATCCGGTCAAATTGGGTAAAAGTACCGAATACTCGTTCCAAGGACCGCTCAGCGTTCCGTTGAATGCGGAAGGAGCTTATTACATGGTGACGGCTTCCAGTCAAGACTCGTCCGAAAGTGAATTAGGCGATTCGTTCTTGATGATGGATTTGGCCTCGGTTATTTCCGGTTCGTCCGTGTCGTCAACAATCGCCGGCAAGTTCAGACCGCACGATTCGATTTATAAGAAATTCAAATCGCCGTACAGGAAATTGAAACCGAAGAAGAAGAAGGAATGATTTTTATGAAGCATTTTTACGTTTATTGGGTAATTTTACTGATCTCGAGGTTATGGATACTAGTGCTGATTTTTTGAATATGTACGATGCTCTTATTATATTGATTTTGATTAATTTTGTGATTTGCAAATCGAAAATCAGTGATCAAGATTTTGGCTACAGTACGCCCACGTGTTATATTCCCCTACTTCGAAAATTTAAATTTGCGCCTTGGGGTCTCCCATGTTCGATGTGCGACCGCTTATATCAAAGCGATATAATTTGGTCAACTGGAATGGAAAATCGATTTCTTTTCCTTTTGGCCTGGAATTTATTATTTCCATTTTCTGGTATTTTTATTTCCAAATATGGAAGAAAGGACTTGAAATCTGTATAGTAGAATATTGAAAGTGCTCCGTCCATATCACGGCGTTATTTGACGACAGGAGCCGTAAAAAATCTAAATTTTATTAGTGGATATTCGTATTCTTGGAAATTATGTTCAATGGAAAGCAATTCTGCGGATTTGGTACGAGAAGGAAATCCATCGAATATTCACCTAATTCGGATTTATTCAAAGATACTGGCTTCAATTCGGCTAAACCTTCGATCGTGACTTTCGACGATGACGGCGATCCAGGATCGTCTGTATCCGCCGGCAGCAATATTTCAAAGAAATTCATGGCCAACGATGATCAATTCTCATCGCTGTTAGAACGTGATCAACGAACTGATGGAATTCAGACGTTTCAATTATCCGAAATCCCGATGTCGTCGTCGTCGTCATTCAACGCCAATCGTCTCAGACTTTCCATGACACGAATGGGCGGTTTATTTCGAAAGAAACGACATTCTCCGACGCTCGGCGACGCTATGGAAAGCGGAGAGGAGAATACGGCCGTGAAAATTGCTGGCTCGGGTCATTCTTCGATCGCCGCGGAAGGCAGAACCAAACTGTTGAACAATGATCAACGAAATAACACTGCTCATAATACGTCATCAACGAATTCCGGCGAAGGCGGCGTGAATGTCGGTGAAACGAATACATTAATATTTGGCCGTTTGAATAATGGCTTACGCGATAAGCAAACGACGTCATCGAAGCCGCTTTGTACGTGGGAAAATAGCGATGATCAAGAATTCCCACTTGACGTTGACGTCACCAATTCGTCCGCACCTATTTTATCGCCTATCAGTTCTCATTCGCCATCGAATACGGATACGGTTGCTTTAGCGACGAATATCGACAGTACGATGGTGACGGATGAAATGAACGCTATGGATGAGAGCGAATTGGGAGATACTGATTCGAATAGAAGCTTTTGTGATACGGGTATGGATAGTTCGACGTCCGCTTCGATTTCGACCGGTACCAAGTACAAGTTGTTGAAAGAAAGCCAAGTACAAGTTTGTCGATTGAATCATCCGAGGAATTTATTCGGAAAATTGGTCGGTTCTAAACTGCTCCGACGTTGGGAATCGCATACCCTCATATTAGACGAGGATGATATACATTCTAAAACGGTATATAGCAGTTTAAAATTGTTGTTCTGCTATTCATAACCTTGCATTTTAGCCGTCCGGTTATATGGAACGGCCGATCAAATACGCCAACATCGAAGATTTGAGTTTGGTACCGTGGAATGCGACCGGCGACAAATTTTGCGTTCGCATTCAGATTCCTGAAGGATCCGTTTTGCTACAGGTATGCGCAATGCTTCTGATAGCCAAGCGTGGTTCCTAATCGCTGGTTTTTATTTCAGACAAAACGGGCGTACACGAGGAATCAATGGTTTCATTCAATTAACTGGCAAAGAAGCTTATTCCGCTTTCGTCGGGTCGTGGAATCGACCTGCAATCGACCAGAGGTGCTGCTGAAAGAATTAAAGGTAGCTTAATTTAGTATTTTGTTTGCAGTTTTGCATGCTGTCAACTTTTTTCAGAGCATGGTCGAACAAGTACAATCAACGCCATTGCAAGGAGGGAACCTCAATTTGAAGCCGGTGCAACTCGCTTGCACGCTTCTGCAGCAGGTAATTGATTGTTTGCTTGTCAGTAATGATCATTGGATCATGGTCTCGTTTTTTCAGATAAACGCTGGCAAGTGGCCGAAATCAATGGCGGAACGGGTATTGAATTGTGTGGCTCCGATATTGGATACCATCGCGGTCATATCCGAAATCAGCAAGTGGATTAACAAGGTAATTATCATATTTATGAAAAAGTTTGTGAATAACTTTTTCGTTTTAGCATTGCAACGATTTCCCTCGATCCCGAATTATCGTCGGCACGTTCGCGGATATTGCACAGTTGACGTTGAAGAAGAATATGGATTTCGGAAAATACACATCAGCTCGAGGATTCGTCCAGGAATTCATATTCGCGCTTAGCGTTCAAAATGACGGCGTGGAACGTGTGAAGAATTTCGTCAGAAGGTAACGTCGGACTTTTATTACTTTTGGTTGGACTTGCTAACACGCGTTATTTCAGCGCTCATGGTACGTCAAGCGCGTGTCCACATCCGAGAATACTGCCGAATTTGGTGTCCGTGTGCTTGGCGGCCATTCACGCGTTGTACGACAGCAACAGCAGCGTATTTTCAACGGCGAACTCCAGCATTAGCCAAGTGGACGAGCAAACGGTTCCTGATCAACAGCCGCAGCACCAAAATCAACAACAACTCGATTCTTCGACCGCACCCATCCGTTTGGCTAGAATGGCGTCGATGAATTCGTTAATGTGTTACCAATCGTCGTTATCATCGGATTCCATCATGGATGTGAATCGTCGATATTCAATTACGTCGTCACCGTCCAGTTTATCAATGTCATCGGCTGCGGTCGACCCGCACCAGCAGCGTCCAGCGTATTCGGCACGTTCTAAATTGGAAGACACCGCTATTCGTCGCTTATCCTGCTTGGCTGCCGTATTTGAAACCATGTAAGTACCCGTATTATGTTCAGAATGCTTTTACTTAATGATTCCGTCTTTCAGGTCAGAATTCGAAGATTGGCGTTTGCCATTGGCGTCGTTGTTACAACCAGTGCCATTTCCGGACGATATCATTGCGCAAGAGGAATTTGCAATTCCAATCAGCCGCCTGGTTCGTCGTATTGGCACCGATTATCGTTGCGACGTCCATTTGGCCGTATTGGGAATGCGTGAAGGCAAAGAAGGCTGGTTTCATCTCGTTTGCCCTGGTGGACCGGTCTGCGTGGATGACGGCGATCTTTACGCAACACTGGTAAGCGTAATACATTTTTGACAATGACCGGCTTGAGCAGCCGTATTCTGTTTCTAGCTAAAGACGCTACTCCACTGCTGCTGTCGACGAAAGAAATTCCTGCGTTCGTTGAACGCCATGTTGGGACCATTGCAATTATTGGCGTTGCGCGAATGCGAATCCGCAATGGAAGCTTTATGCCGAATGTTGGAAATGGAAGTGGTAGAGGGAGAAGATTTGAAATTACAAATGATCACCGCGTTGCAATCGACGCCAGCCGGGAAACGTCATTACGCCGCATTGTGCGAAAGACAAATCGCTTTACGGGAATTGGTAAGCGTTGAGCATTGCTTAAATTGACCGCTTTGGCTAATTGTAAATTTCTCATTTCAGCAACAAAAAGGCGGTCCTCGCAAGTTGACATTGCCATCGAAATCGACGGACGCGGATTTGGCGGTGCTGCTGAGCAGCGGTTCGTTCGGGAATTTGGAATGGCTCAGTTTAGCGTTCACCAACGTCACGTCGACATGCGCCGAATGTTTAATTAAATTGCCATCGTTACGATATTTGAACTTATGGTCGACACAATTCAGCGACGTCGGTTTACAAATGATCTCGGAACATTTGCATAAATTGCAAGTGTTAAATTTATGCGAAACACCAGTCACGGATAAAGGGCTATGCTCTTTAACAGGTGAGCCAATTGGAAGTTTTTATTGCCCTTCGAATTTTATACTGAGTCCTCTTTTCGCCTTTCAGCTCTGACCAATTTGCGAAAGCTGAATTTGAATAGCACCCAATTGTCGGCGAGGACATTTCATTTGCTACGGGTAAGGGGGAATAATTTCGAATCAGTATTCCGTACTGAATATATTCGTAATTTTTCAGGCCAAATTACCCGCATTACAAGAAGTGGACGTTCGGTATACGGACGCTTGGTGCGCCGACGAATTCCTCGCTTGGCCATAGGAGTAATATGGTATGTGGTTTTTGGTAGTGATTATTTATGTGGATGACTGTAAATGGATTGCGGTTCAGATGTCGCATATTCAGAATGAGGCGTATGTAGGAGGTATGCTTTACAAATTCATTGTATAGATTTTTGGAGAATTCGAGTTCTTGAGTCAGGTCAGCTGCCTGTGAAATTTTATTTGAATTGCTGTGGCTGTGCTTTTTATGAGGCTTTCGCATCGGTTTTTCTTCATATTAGCATTAGCATATTCGTAGTCGAAATTTCTTGTTGAAGGTGATTCGTGCATATTCGTATTGCTTTCATGACCATATCTGTCTTTTGACACGTGATTGAATGTCATAATATAATCGGCACTTGGAATTTTTGAATTTTTTGATCATGAAAAATGTCTGATGACATATGAATATATTTGAAAATTGGGATTATCTATAATCGCGTGATGTGAATGTCCTGTTTTTTCAGGTGCCATGATCGGCCCAGCCGCATCGGTGATCATTGATCGGATATCGAACGGGACGTTACATGCATTGATCGTCAATCTTCACCAATTGGATCAAGGATATTCCGTGGTCTTCCCTGCGTCGGATGGTCGAAAATGGACGACGCGTTGCTTCAGTTACGAAGATGAATGCGAATTGTTGGACGATATCGAACACAATCGACTCCCGTTATTCCTGATCGATTTGATCGACCGATACTGCTGCACGTCGACCGAATCCGTCTATTATCAAGGATGTATCGGCGTGGAGATTCGTGATTTCCGTCGTGGATCAACGTCGCAGCGAAGCGGTTCTTTGGAGGATCGAAAATACGACGTCTCGTATACCGTATTGAGACCAACATCGGCCACCTTATTGAACGATTTGGAGAACCTACACTACGCCCTATTGTGTATGGAGAAATCGAAAGATTCGGAAACGTCTAAGCAACGTCCGAGTGCCACGGAAAGTGCGGAAAGCTTATTCGATCGGAGAGCTCAATTCGATGATCAACGATTGACGTTGGAAGCTGATTTCTGGAAAATGGTCACGGCCAAGAGGTATTGGTGATTTGGATCATACGGTATGATGCCAAGAATACAATCCGTCTCGATTTTCAGGTGCCTACGGAATGATTCAAATTCAACGTCGAACACCGTCCAATGGCCGTACAAGAAGCAATTACGCTACGACATTCGTGCGAGGAGAAGACGAGAAGCTCGATTCTGTTTGGAACATTATTTCCCGATCACCTGTTGGATCGTAAACAACGTTATTCCGAAGCAACACGGCGCCGCGGTCAATCTCCGATTCGAAGATCACCAGTCGACCATATCGACCGCACCCGCCAGCCAGTGGAAACCAATGATCCCGACCATGGTGAAAACGCCATTAGAAATTGCGGAGAAACGATTTCAACGAGCTCAATTGCAACAAGATCAACAGCAATCGGAATTCATCGACGGCATGGAATTGGTGGAAGAATACGGTATCGAATTACCCTCGGGCAAGCAGAAGACGATGACTCGGATTCGAATCTACAGACGATGTTTGGATTCCGTGTACGTGGGGCATTTACGTATGGAACGCGAGGATTGCCCTGCGGACGGCGGAGAGGAACAATCGAATTGGACGGATGCAATTTCGGAATGCAGTTTCTTATTGGGAAGCGAATCTGGTAGTCGATCGTATATTCGGCAATATTTGGATATGGTCAGTGAAGGTGGACGAAGGCCGTTGACGTTGACCAGACGAGTGCCAGGAAAACCGCCTCAGGTGAACAGTTTTTAGAATAATTGCATTGATTTATCTGAGGACGAATTGCGCAATTCAGTGTCAGGGAAGAAGGATTTTAACTGATGCTTATATTTCAGGTGATGCCACAAGCGGCTCGCGGTTTGGATTCGAATGGAATTACGGCCACGGCTTGCTCGATTCCTCCACCTCCGATCGTGATCCCAATCCAAGCATCCGGCAATTTCGTGGGACAATCTCAGCAACATATGCAGTACATTGCCGGCCGATCAGCCAGATCAACTAGCCAAGATTTCTCCGATCATCCGAACGGATATCAAGTGATCAATACGTCTCAAAATCAGCATGGTACTTTTTCACTGGGATAATAATCCAGATGTATGGGATTATCCGGACTTTGATACTCCTTTTTATATTGTACAAATATTTCCCATTCCAATTGGTTTATGATTTATTGTATGTAATATGCTGGATGATATTTTTTACTAGGATCATGTGTTGGGGGATATTTGTATGGAAATTTGTTCACCGACGTCCCCGTTTATTTTATGATCACTTTACACTGTACCCTGGTAAAAAAGCCACGCCCCCTCCCCTCCGCGCATCGATTGAACGAAATGGGCGTCATTCGTTCGTCGTGTCGGTGGTGGAGTGCGGTCGTCTCGTCATTAGTGGATTGAAGTCGTGTGGAGTGAATATGATGATGCCTGGAATGCATCCGTCTCGTAGCAAATCGAGCCAAAAGCCGGACATTTGCAAGAAGCAAGATCTGATCAAACATCGATGGCAGGTGGTAAGTAATGGATTCAAATTTTCATAAATTGAAAAATTCAAAATTGG
>JAQIWJ010001502.1:0-10953 GCA_034695185.1 Discolaimus major
ATTTGTTAGCCGTGTTTATTTGGTTAACCGTGACAATCGTGCTCACTTGGCGACTCGTCCTAGAAATAGCGGAGAGTGAATTTTTGGGCAGTTTTATCTGCTTATTTAATTAGAATGAGTTAAGACGTAACTGTTATCATACAAATAAACCAGGTATTTGCTGCGTCAGTTTTACTGGCTTCATTTAAGAGAGTAGCATTTCTGAGGAAGTGTTGATAAAACGGACATTTTCTTGAAAATCTCTTTTTATTGTGCTGCTCAGTTATTCTGGAGGCAAAGTGATTGTCGAGCCTAAGCCTAAGGGAAGAAACATGGTCAGTCCCCATCACTGGGCTGTGAACAGTGGCACGCCTGTGAGCCTGAAGCATGCTAGGAAAGAGGAAACCAGCACCCGTATTCTCATCTCCGGCTTAGACTTGAAGTCGGTTTAAACCGACTTCAAGTCTAAGCCGAAGATGAGAATACCGGCCCAGCAGCATAAATTCAAAAAAGGCGGGAATATAGTTATTGCAATATTGCGCAATCTTCCTCACCTATGAATAGAGAGGACAGTGTGTACTGTCTAATGGACTAGGTGCAGTAGCAGTACAGTGTGATATCAGTTGCCACTAATTAGTGAATTGAACCCCTTACTCTTTCATGCATATCTGACTGGCCTCGAGGTTTCCGCTGCCAGCAATAATTCGGACCCACCTGGGTCGGCTAATTAATCAGGGATTTCTATTGAAGTTTTTGGAAAAAGTAGCGTTAAAAACTAGCATCTTGCATTTGCAGGCACATTTACTGTCTCAAGATCTTCGTTATTTTCCAAGCATCACTTGTTTCCATAAAACGTTCTCTGAAATCAGCATTATTTGCCTCTCAAATTGGACCTGATCGTTGCATTTTACAAGAGCAGTCAATATGTATACATTGTCGAACGAAATTCGTCGACGCATTTTCGAATTATGCCCTCTACAAGATCGAATGGTGAATTTACGTTTGGTAAATTCTGAATGGTATCAATTGGTGGAAATTCACGATTTGCGTGCGCTACGTTTATGCTGGTTTCAAAAATTCTCGCAACTTGAAGGTGAGTGGTAATTTTTTATTATGATGCGTTGTGTAATTTGGGGGTCATGTAATGTTGAATAATCACTGATGCCCATGTTTATTTTGGGGGGGGGGGGTGAAATTGTCACTTACAAGGGTGGTATAACTAGGTGCCACCTCAGAATTATCCTAGAATGTGTGAGTCCGAAAATCGTGGTTTTAGCTGCTGTTGGTGTATGGTCAGCTAGAAAACGACCATGAAAGGTGGACACCTGACCAGCACCAAATGGACTAATACACATTGATTTTTTCCAGATACAAGCACTCCCGAATGGTATGGCGCATTCATCACCGGATTTCTGCCCATTATTGGGAGATCAGTGGAGAAATTCGGATTCGGATATCCACCACCGACGCCACTAGCACAAAATACACGAGAACTGTCAATGCGCTTGACCAATACTGAAGATGCATTTGCAGTTACCTCGGATATTTTGGACGCCATAGCTGACGCCTGCCCATATATCAAGGAGATCAGCTTTTTCAAAGCTATCTTGCCTGTGGAAACATATCCAGTATTGATGAATCGACTCGGAGCATCCTTCGAAGTTTGATCATGCCAAATGTGCAATCATCTGATCGTCTACAAGAAATATTGAGTCAAATGCGTCATTTAGTCAAATTGGAATTGAGTGGTCCAGGTGTTTCCAATTTGGTCACAGGCGATAATTCAATGATTCGATACCTTCGACTGGAGGATCCGAATTTAAATCAAGTCACGCCGTCCATGCGAGCTGTGAGTCAACCAACTCAATTTCCTCAAACGCAATGTGTCAAACATGAACAAATTGAACGACTTGTGGCGACGTTCCCGAATTTAATGGTACATGGTGGTCGAGAGGAAATTGGCTGGGCATATTCCAATGCTCGGGGAAGATTGACTCCTACTCTGTTGGTTTACAGTCGATTGAGATATCTGCGACGTTCGATGATATTCGACAAGTCGCCTGGGCAATTTGGTGGATGTATTACAGCTTTGGCCAGCATTTTTCCGAATTTGGAACATTTATGCTTGGGATGGACACCAGTACGATCTGGAGCTATGGTCGCATGTTTTCCGAACTTGAAGGAATTGGTTTTGCGTACACCTTTCTTGATCAAGGAAGAATTGGATGCAATTTTCTCATTGGAATCGTTGAAGAAATTAATTATCATCAAGGTGAATCCTCAGGCGCAGGTCAATCAGGAATCGATTACAGGCGAACCAGGCGAAATCAGATCCAAACGACTCAAGATATTGCGATGTAATCGATTCGAATTACCTGATCAAGTATTGGCCAAAATCGTCCACTCTTGTCCTCGATTGGAACTCGTGGATGTTCCTAACGTCAGCCCTCAATGCTTCGTCAATTCCATCGATCATCGATGTTTATTCAAATTGGGAACTATCTGCGGTGACTCCTGAGAATGTCTGGGATCTTTTCAATCAGTCGTCGCTGAAACCGTATCGATTGATCATGAAATTGGATAACGATTCGTGTACAGCACCGAATCGACGTTTGCTAGTTTGTCAAGGACTGAAGAATCTGGAATTCAATTGCCCAATGTCTGAATACCTGAGTTTGGAAACCATCGTCAATACCAGCCTGCAATTGGAGACATTGGTCGCGGGCACTTTTGAAGGGAGCGGTTATCCGCAACAGTTGTTTTATGCGATCGGACGTCATCCGTCATTGAGGTAAACGTTCAGTTGAAGGATTGCGCAATAATTGCGCAATGCGATTTATGCAGATATATTCTTCTGCTTGATTTTCAGGAAGGTCTCTCTGCGTTGGCAAGGGGAAAAACCGTTGACGAAAGAGCAAATGACCGGTATTTTGAACGCATTGTTTTATGGAAGAGAATTGTTTAAGAACAAGGAATTTGGAGTCCGTTCATTGAATGTTCATTTCGCGTTTTCAATGGAAGAATCCACGTGGATGGACGAACTCGTCCAGAAGTTGGCCAAAATACGAATTACCATTGCATTTAATTACGTTGCTTGAAAGTGTCTGGCTAAATCTCAGATTAGTACGTGCATTTTGACTTTAAAAATATGACTGCTTCATTATGGTGGTGGTAAGATTTTGTTTTCTTTGTGCGATGACCGTTTTAACTATGACAGCATTTCTTCATAATTCTCAGGTAATTTTGACTGCTTTACGCATTTGTTATTCAGTATATTGGCATTACTGTGAAAATTTTTGTTGCGTATGATTTTTTCCTTTCATGCTTATTGGATGGAAATGCAATGCAATAACTTTCTAGATTTTTCCTATGATGATATTTGCCCTTCTGGGTCATTGCATTCTATCGGAATATGATCACTAACGCTTTTCGATATCCGTTATGTGTACTGTAATCAGGTGAATTGTAAGGCGTAAACCAGTACAGTGTTCATATCCATGCAAGCGCAAATTAAAAATTGTATCACTCTTGAAAAGTATGCATGCAGAGAGAAGTTTTTGTAACTGCAAAAACATTGCAAAGTGATTTAGCTCAGAATGACTGCATCAAATGTGGACACAATTTCATTCTGTGACTTATTTTCATTCTATCAGATCATCACTGATTGAACCGCTTTAGATTTAATTTTCGCGCCAAAATACCGTACACTACTAACAAGGCACATGCGCATGCCTTGACTCACGTCAGTTGACTGCCAGCCAGACTCATATTCTGCTGAAATTGAGTATACTGTAATGCTAAAGGAGTTCGCGCCTTTATTTTGAAATATTGTTATAGGTAGTCGGAGTGTCTGCTCGAACACTTCCATAAAATCTTGGAAATGCCGCATAATTTTATTTCCATAGAACGTTCTCAAATCAGCATTATTTGCCTCTCAAATCGGACCTGATCACTGCATTTTACAAGAGCAGTCAATATGGATAGTCTGCCATACGAAATTCGTCAACGCATATTCGAATTATGCCCTCTACAAGATCGAATGGTGAATTTACGTTTGGTGAATTCTGAATGGTATGAATCGGCGGAATTTCATGATTTGCGTAGTCTACGTTTATGCTGGTTCGAACTATTATCGCAAGTTCAAGGTGAGTGAGGTTTTTAAGTATGTTGTTTGAGATTTTTGGTTGGGCCTTTTGGGTTCTAATAGTTTGGGATCATGTAGTGATGCAGAGACTCATGGATAAGGAGGCATACCCATGTTGAGTTGGATGGAGGGGGGAGAAGGGTTTGGTTTGGGGACTTTCCTGACAAACGCCTTTGGCACTGAAAGTTTGATGCTCAGGTACGCTGCTCAGTGTCTTTAGACAAGCCCATTGCGTACTTTTACCAGACCTGGACAGCCATTATTTGAAGCTGCTACACATGCACATTTCCACGGCTAACTAAAGAATGCACCGTATGTACATATGTCCTATGCAATTATTTGTTAGCCGTGTTTGAGAAACATCTTCATTCGGTTGGGGGAGGTCGTACCTTAGCATACTCATACCTGGGGTCATAATTTTTGAATGATGATAGCAGATTATGCAGAGGGAATCGTGCCAGAGCAGCCATTGAATGTTACTGTCCAATAGACATTGATTTTTTCAGATACAAGCACTCCCAAATGGTATCGCACGTTCATGACCAAATTTCTGCCCATTATTGGCGGATCAGTGGAGAAATTCGGATTCGGGTATCCAACGCCAACGCCAACGCCACTATTATCAGATCCGCATGCCCGCTCAATGCGATTGACCGATTCTGAAAACGCATTTCCTGTTACCCCGGATATTTTGCATGCCATCGCTGACGCCTGCCCAGACATCAAGGAGATCAGCTTCTTCAAAGCTATCGTGCCTATGGAAACGTATCCAGTATTGCTCAATCGATTTGGAGCATCGTTGCGAAGTTTGATCATGCTTAACGTCCAATCCGCAAACCGTCTTCAGGAAATATTGAGTCAAATGTTGCTGATTTGGTCACTGGCGATAATTCAATCATTCGATATCTGCGACTGGAGGATCCGAATTTGAATGGGCTCGTGGCGTCTGTAGAACTCATGCAGCTAGCAGCTGCATTTCAGCAAATGCAATGGGGCATGCCTAAACAAATTGAACGACTTGTAGAGACGTTCCCGAATTTAATGGTACACGGTGGTCAACAGGCAGTTGGCTGGGAATATTGCGATGCTGAGGGTCGCTTGACTTCTGTGCTTTCGACTTACAGCCGATTGAGACATCTACGACGTTCGATGATTTTTGACAAGGATCCAACTCAAGTTGGTCGATGTATTCCAGCTTTGGCCAACCATTTCCCGAATTTGGAACATTTATGCTTGAATGGGCCTCAAATACCGTATGGTGCTATTGGTCGCATGTTTTCCGAACTTGAAGGAATTGGTTTTGCGTACACCCTACTTGATCAAAGACGAATTGGATGCTATTTTCTCATTGGAATCATTGAACAAATTGATCATCAATGTGAATTCTCCGGCGCAGGTCAATCAGGAATCGATTACAGGCGAACCAGTCGAAATCAGATCCAAACGACTCAAGATATTGCGATGTAATCGATTCGAATTACCTGATCAAGTATTGGCCAAAATCGTCCACTCTTGTCTTCGATTGGAACTCGTGGATGTTCCTAACGTCAGCCCTCAATGCTTTATCAATTCCATCGATCATCGACGATTATTCAAATTGGGAACTGTCTTTGTGACTCCTGTAAATGTATGGGACTTTTTGAATCAGGCGTCATTGAAACCAGATCGATTGATCATGAATTTGGATAACGATTTCTATACAGCACCAAATCGACCATTACCAGTGTGTCGAGGGTTGAAGAAATTGGAATTCAATTTCCCAATGTCTGAATACCTGAGTTTGGAAACCATCGTCAATGCCAGTCCGCAACTGAAGACGTTGGTCGCTGGCACTTTTGGATCGGGCCATCCAGAACAGTTATTTTATACGATCGGACGACATCCATCGTTGAGGTAAGCATTCACTTGAAGGATTGCGCAATATGTGATTCATGGCAGATAGGTGTTACTTTGATTTGTTTTCAGGAAGGTCACTCTGCGTTGTGAAGGGCGAAAAACTATTTACCAATCAACAAATGGCAGAGATTTTAAACGCATTGCATCTTGGAAGACAAACTTTGTACGAGATGAATGAATTCGAAATCCGTTCGATGAAAATTCACTTCACGTTGTGCATGAAGAAAAAACCAATGTGGATGGCTGAACTCGTCCAGAAGTTGGCCAAAGTTCGAATTACCATTGCATTTAATTAGCATACTTGTGAGCATTTGTCTGCGTTAACGGTGCATTTACTGCGATTGGCATTGCTAAGATTGGGTTTTCTTGATGTTGAGTCATTACGAATTTTCTAGTATTAATTATATTCGCATTATTACTACTGATGTTCGTACTACCAATGATTTTTTTTTCCATTGGTTATTGGGTTAAAATACAATGAAATGCTTTGCAGCTTTATGTGCTATGATGGTACTGTCATCCTGTTTCTGACCGTTTGGGGTCATTGTTCTTCTGGAATGTTCTCAACATGGACGTTGTATCTCTGTCATTCATCCTTCGATAGCTAAATTGTAATGCATAAAAACAAGTATTTCATTCCAAGAAAGTACAATCATAAAACTGCATGACAAGTTGTACCAGCACTTAGCATTCCAGAATTACGAAATCACCATAGCATTTATATCATGATTTTGACATTATCATGTAAAATTCTATCCAGATTATTCACAACGTAACATTCTCCTCACCATTTTCGTTACGGTACATGGGATTCTCGAAGCTGATTCTGGACGATGCGGGCATGGTGTTTGTGGTTCGTGGACTCGGACCAAATGAAGCCGTTACTGTAGTTTTCTTTTTCCTGAAATTGAAAAATGTGATTGTTTTCAGTGAATGCTGTCACTGATTCCATGGAATCGAAAATTGAATATGCAGATGATAATGCAATAATTGATGCATGCATGTGATTGCATTTGTACTGTATTTGCATTTTTATCTACCTTGATTTTCTCCTTCTGTTCTCCTATCACATTCCATCAACGCTGATCAACTATATTTTTGAGAAATCTACATCCTCCATGTCAACTCCTTACGAAAAATTGCAGATCAAAAATGCACTCACTTGTAAATCAAAAATCCAATGAATATGCCGAGCCCAACACCGAACAATACTGCGATAACTATGCCTGCGATCGCGCCATCACTCAATTCTTTGGATGCAGAAGCAATATCCGAACTGTTTCCCAGTGCTGAAGTGGTGGTCAAATATGTTGGAAATGTGGAATTAGCCTCATCGATTATTACTGATATTGGGCTTCCGGTTGAAGGCACTGATTGATCAGTAATCGTGTGTTGATTGGTTTGAGTGGAAATATCAATGCTGTTGTCCCATGTGGTATTAGCGATCGGTTTAGAAGTGGTCACAGATAAAATCTCATTTGTATGATCGCCACTAAAATTTCCAGTACTATTGACCACAGGATACACAGTACTATTCCAATCTGCCTTTGCCAAAGCGGACATAGAAATCAGTATCAAAATCAGAGCTAACAACATTGTACAACTTTCGCTCCTTTGTTGTGAGCTCACGCAGTTCAACCGCATTGACCTGGCTGACTGTGAACTTTTCCTGAACTTTAGTGACTAAAATGACTAGCATTCATATTTTCGTGCATAATCACCCTATGTAACATTTCCTGGCATACTTGCGTCATAGTGCATGAAAAACAGTTCTGGTGAATACCTTTCTATGGTTGATGCATACAACAAAAGGCGGCTGAAGCATTTTGATTGCAAAATGTTAGCTTGGCATTAGCTCAATACTCTAGTTTTGGCTATTTTTGAAGATTTTTCCATCAGATGCATGTGAGATCAGATGTAATTTGGTAATGTTCGTTCTGAATTTGAATTTATGGTGATTAATTTGGATGTGATTATAGATAATGATGATCTTTAAGATTGTAAATACTGACATGACATACCAATATGCTGATTTAGGCACTGGAAGTATGGTGGGCAAATGCTATGGCCATGATTTGGCTTGACATAAATGTGTACGTAGTCATAGTGCAGTCGACATATTTGGCAATAACCTAATCAATATTCTGACCTTTTCGATGAAGCGTGTGGTTTCTAAAATATTCTGGTACAAATCGACTGCAGAGTCGAATTTAACAAACCAGCACCCACTCATACATTCATGATCAATGATAAGCAGTTGCTATTTTGTATGACAAAATTCTCGATTAAATGATATGTACCAATGTATAACAAATTTCGAGATTTCTTTATAACCCACATTGCTTAAAGGCACGCAAAGAACGATTAATCCTCCATGTTTGGGCAGCCTTCAAAACTGATATCAATCCAAAAACATTCCCGCACAATACGTTTCCAGGAGAACACTCTTTGAAGCAATTATGAGTCCTTTGAACTTGCGACACACCCATCTTGACATGATTTTAAGTACTTTGCACTATTTGCATCATAAGTGCATTGGTTGAGTGTGAGATTATCATACACGTTCCAGCCAATTTTTGCTAACTGATGTCAACAATAAATTTTCGCAAAACCGCATTGGTAAAAGGCATGACCAATATTCCCAATACAACCCCAGTCACAAAAATCGACTAGCTCCAGAGATGTGCCGTTATATCTATATGCATTGCATTAGGACAGTGCGACGGTGGACTTTCAAACATTTTGTATCGAACAGCTTTTGTTCAACATGGTGACCACAATAAAACGAATTCGGCATACAAGACTGGCCACTTGATATTATTGTTGGTGAACACGTATCTTGATCAACCAATCCTTGTGCCCGATAAGATGCCAACGTAACACAGGTCAACTTGAGGAATGCAGCACTGACAGTAAACTGGAAATTTTGCACTGTCAATCCCATTTGCGAGGTCCAATTTTGATTGACTGCTTTTTCTGACTATTCCTAGGAATAGTCAGAAAGTTTGACAACGGTATGTGTGCCTTATACAGATATTTTTACATGCTTCCGCTCCTGATACAAGAAACATGATACATTGAGGAAGGTGCTTGCGGTTGCCCATCGGTGTAATGAATACTAGTCGACTATCTTGGTTTATGTTGTGACAAAAAGCGTGCAGTTTCACTGGTATCCTAAAACTGCCGATGGCAATGGCAAATGATATCAGATACGTACGAGTTAGTCTAAGAGAGATCCATTAGCCTAACCGCCTTGTTTGTAGACATCATGTGTCAGCAGACTCGCGTTTGATTAATGCCAGAATTTGAAAGGCAGCTTATAAATAGAATGCTTCATTTGGCATTATGTTGCTCATAAATCATGCAATTACAGTTAATATTAATTACCTAATGATGAAGTCACATGGGTAGTGGATGCAAAGGGATTTCGTTATGCTTTGTGGACCCAAATTTCATCAGAAAAGCTGTTTTTTTCTTATTAAAATGTGAAGTAAAACAGGCTGGCTGCTGCACATTACCAACGCAACGGCATTTGAAAAAGAGCTGTTAAAAGCAATCTCTTTCGCAAACAAGTGGTTCCAGTTTCACTGAAACGAATTTGGTTATTGTCAACCAAGTTAGACTAACCGCTGTTCGAGGAATAGACAAAGTCAAATTGAGCCAATCCAATTGGCCGAACCAAAATCAATGGTTTCAGTTTCCAAAAAACATGGTTAGCAAAACAACCTCGTTAGAAGAACGCGAAATGTTCAGATTTTCGGCTATATATATTGTCTGAAATTTGGGCGTTAACACCATTCGAACTGATTTCCATTACACAATTTATTGCAAGAAAATGAATACTGTCCTCATCGTTTTGTGCCATAAGTGCAAATTTGCTGCCCTGGCAGGATGGTTGTGTGGTGTACTCAAAACCACCACTCCTGGCTACTCTTTTTCAAGAAATGTTTATGACAAAGATGAATTTTCATACATGCAAAATTATGATCCTGATTCTCATTTTAGATCAAAAGAATGGATGTTTGGGTTAATCATAAATCCTATATTGTTTCAGTTATCAGCACTGCAATGGCCAGTGCTGATGATGCCTCGATTGCTTTGAGCAACTTTCTTGTCATCTGTCAGTGGCACGAATATCGGCCAAACGCGTTTTCGCAGATCCATGATCGACGACGAAACCTGGTCAGCCAAGCAATGCGCTAATCGATGCAATAACACCTTCATTGCTAGTATGGGAGATGATGAAGCAGACAGCCCTTATAATTGGGACACAGGCGACATTGACACCTACTGCAGGTAAGTGTAGACCATATTTTGCGCAAAAATTTGACAAGTGCATGATTTATTCGTGTGAAACATTGCATGGCAGGTGCCAATTAAAAATCATACCATTGTTGACCTGACCTGAGACAATGGTATAGTCATTTCAAAGCTTCCCCAGCCTTTTATCGGATTGCTACAGGATATAGCGATTCAATCTGAGCCATTTTGGCCTAAATAGCTACTAATCGAGAGTTCGATTCATGGCGAAGGCAAAAACCTTTGGTTTTTCAAGTCGCACAAAACTTTTGCGACTTGATCTAAATTTTCGACCACTTGAAATTGACATCAATGGAATATTTTCAGGGCCTACGATGTGGCAGACAGATGCATCAACGCATGTCAGGATGGGTTTACGAAAATGATGATTCCAGGACAGCTTGGCTATATGAAAGCGGCTTGCAAAGACATGGGTAATGTCACCTGTTATCTTTTTTTAGCTTGACATTTATATCGCTCGACATTTTAGATTTCAAAGCCAATGCTCGCTGTATTAAATCAGTTTACAATAGTCCACAGGATGGTTGCGACAATCAATACACTTGTAGAGCGTATACCAGAAAAGCTGTGGAACTGAGGGTTCAACTTGAAACTGGTCAGTTATCTGGTCGTGG
>JAQIWJ010001503.1:0-10947 GCA_034695185.1 Discolaimus major
TTTCAGGTCCACAGCATGCTTACATCAAAAGTTATTCCAATTCAAAGTAGGGTAGTGACTTTATAATCACCCTGTAGGATTTAAGATTTAGCTCACTGTTACAATTCCCGCACGTTCTCATGCATAGAGGCAAATATTTGCCCGGTATATGATCGCAGAGTTTTTGTGAACATTCAGTGTTTGGATCATCTCGGCATGGAATCGCTGAAATATTTCTCATTGGATTATGTGCTAAATGTGATCAGCCAAAAATATGCCTGTAGTTGTAGTTCGAAGAGTAGTTCTGGTGGTTGTGGTTTTACCAACACCGCCATCATCCTGATTCGTTGGCATAGTGGCCATCGTTGTGCTTGTCGAGGTTGTCCTTCGATCAGTTGTAGTGTTTGGTCCAGGTGTGGTATTTCCTGTCGGTACAGTGGGCATCGTTGTGGTTGTCGAGGTTGTCCTTCGATCAGTTGTAGTGTCAGGTCCAGGTGTGGTGTTTTCTGTCGGTACAGCAGTGCTGATTTTAGGGGTTGGTGCACTCGTGATCACACTGGGTGCTGCACTGGACGTGGATGCTGCGGTACTCATAGAACTGGGAGCATTACTAGTAGCCGTTGATTGGGCAGCACTGGACGCAGTGTTTGCTGAACTTTGGACAGCACTCGAGGCGGCTGTTGGGCTAGTTCCGGATGTCATTGCTTCCGTAATTGCTGTGCTCATTTTTGAGCTTGCCATGGACGAAGTTTCAGTCATGGCAGCAGATGACAACGGCGTGGCTTTCGTCGACGCAGATGTCATTGATCCTGTGCTAATAGATTGCGCAATCGATGATATGGTTTGAGCACTGGACACCGGTTGACTGGTCGTCGTTGGCGTGGTGACCGTCGATACTGTGGGTCCCTCTAAAACGAGTCGGAATTTGAAATTCAGATTACGCATATGAATTATGCTAAATCAACTTCGCAAATCCAACTCATCCAATATGCAATTTTACCATCCACTCATTTTCTGCAAGTTCAAACTCACCGCAACATAGACCCCCATCGCAACAAACCATTGGCCACCCGTTTCGACCTATTGGACACGTTTGATCGGAGCAATCCTCATTAGCTACGTATGCTTTTCCTTTGAAATCGTATACACTAGCCGATCCGAAATGGCAGATTGTAACGAAACCGTGTTTATTCCCTAGTTTATCCACTGAATCGCATTTGGATGTGGAGCAACCGACTGCGTAAACGTCGTGATAAAAAACCTGCAATCACCTCGGCTTCTGATTGTGCTGGAATTTTCCATTATATTTTTGCATACCGCTTTATAATTGTAGCATTCCGGATTACATGTGCCGTCTTTCGAATTATAATTAGAATCAATACCCTCTCGATAGAATTTATCCATGAATATTCGGTCGTATTCCATCGGAACACCTCCATCGTGCACGGCGATAGCTTCTAGCACATCTTTGTATTCTTTCAATTTATCCGTATCAGGAGTTCGAGCGCCAGTGCAACGTTCAGCACGGTAATTGGCGGAAAGTTCGAGATTTTTATCGTAAATCTAAAAGGCGGCAAGGCAGTGATCAGGGGGTATTGATCACTAGCACAATGGGAATTTGTGATTTCTAGTATGCAATTACCATACGCCTCATTCCGGATGCAGGCCAATCGATCGGTCTCAATCGAAGACCGCTTTCAACATTTTGCAAGATATCCATAATTTCAGCATGTTCAAGTTTTTCTGCCTCATCGTCGTTCATCATTTGTCCTGAAATTTATGGCTTCACAGCATGCATACGTCAGAGGATACCGTAGCCTGTACAGCTGGAATTTTTGGTGCTATACTCGGGTGCACGGCTCAGGAATCAATCAGACTGATCAAAATGACCACCCCTTACCGTCATCATCATCCAAAGTCCTCTTTTTAGCAGCTGGTTTTGTTCTACCTTTAGTCAATTCCCTCAACTGATAATCAGCAACTGAAGTATGCACTTGAACCACATCATACGATTGCCAATTCCCCTTATTCAATCGTGTCTCCGGTCTCAAAGTCCATTTTACAGCATTGCTAAAGTGCCATATGGAAAATAAGATGATCACAATGCAATGAGTGAATTTCATTTCCTTTGGACTAGTCAAAGCTGTGCTCGAACTGTTCGAGTGCCTCTTTGCGTAAAGTATGCCATCGAAATTAGGAGCGTTCGAATCGAGTCTATATTTGATTATGCAGAAAAAAAAGACGATTGACTAACGAATGAGGCGTGAAAATTTATTCCCCCGTTTGCGTAGTAGTTCAAATTCATGCGCGGCTTGTTCAGGCGGATCCCCTCGTGGCTGACCCGGCTGGAATGACATCATGAATTGTCAAAACCAGAATTGAGAATGTTAAAAAAATCGCAGCTGTTTTTTGCTAGCATTGAATATAATCCATACTGTACAGAATTAATACTCGTATAAAATATATACAAGCCCTATTAGCTCCTATTATACATTGCGTGTGGATACGTAATCAGTATATCTTATAATCCGCATCTTTGTAGAAATATTTCGTAAAATATTCAGCCTCTTTATTATTGCCAATTTGACGCTCGACCGTTTCGCGTAAATATCCACTGTATAATGTGAATTGCCTTTTCACCTGAAAAAACATTTTTGCAGGGACAAGAGTTCAGGTTGTGTAAATTTGAGCATACCACGGTTGGTGCTTTGTGGGCTTCGGATGGTAATACGGCAATGTAAACTGATTTCAAATCCAATGTATCGCGTTCAGTCAACGATCCTTCTTCCATCAATGTGATGCCTGCAAATTGCGTCAGATCAGCCAGATTCGCTGATTGCACAATTGCTGCGCACGATCATGCTGCTGAATTTGTCCAGTATGAAAAAAATTGATGACTACTCATGCATTTTTGAATGCATGCAAATGCAAGCGTACTGTATCTAAAATTCAATGATAAAAACTCGCCTTCATTTCCTGTGGACATTAAAGCTACTAATGTGGGCGATGTATTCGGCTTCAGTGTCATGAATCCGTGGCTGATCATCTGATCACGAGGGTATTGATTATTTCTTGATATAGCTCTGAAATGAAGCTGATTTACCATCGTGCCCACTTCAGAAGCATTGCATGTGTATACGTGAAATTTATGGATGGTGTACCAAACATTGGTACGCTGACAGGTGCGAATTCAATTTCCTCGTAATAACCGGAATTGCCGTGTATGAAATCGATGGGGAATCGATGTAAATGCGATGTATTCACTGACCATCGACCGATCAGGAATTGTAGTGGTTCCAATGCGGGTGGAAGTGGGGTCAGTGTTTTTACTGAAATCAGGGGCTTCAATGTATTGAAACACCAATACCTGTAAGGTATTGACCAGAGGCCTGCAGGGCCTCTGCTGGCCACCAGTGGCCAGTCCAAAATAAAATCATACCAGTGCTATTCACGAAGACGCATTTGCCACACGTGACACCGCAATTTATATCGAACCAGCGTGTGGTTTTTCGTGTAGATTCGCATCGACCCTCTTCACCCCATGTATGACAACTCTTGTATATGTTTTGACAAGGGCCTAAAAATTCGGGTCCTTAGCTTAGGCAAGATTGCTAGCATGAAATCTATTTACGATGGCATCTTTCTCCCATGTATCCATCTGCACAATGGCATATGTAACCGTTGATCGCATCTTCGCATGTGCCATTGTTTTGGCACGGTTTAGTTTCGCATTCATTTATATCTGAAATCAAGTTTTGTGATTAACTTTAGGGTGATGGGCAATGTGATTAAGTATATTGATCTGGCTGCCATCTGGCAACGTGATACCGCAGAATGATCAGGAGCAAGCCAGATCGCAATGCTTGCAATTTTGACCCTCAGCGGCCACTGACATATTATCCCAAATAAAAAAACTTTGACCCCCATTGATAATCCCAAATAGCATCCAAAAATTGCATACCAGTTTCACATTGGATCCCAGTATACCCAGGTCGGCATGAACAAACGTATCCGCCGTTTTCTTGCAATGTACACGAACCGCCATTCTTGCATAATGTGGGTGGACATTTATATTCGCAATTCTTCCCAACGTACGAAAATGTGCAGTTGCATTTGTATGCTAATTCTTCGTTCACACATTGGCCGCCGTTCTTGCATGGATTCTTATTTCCGCAGTAATCACGTTCTGGAAAAATGACATTGATCAAGCTTGATCATGTCCCCATGGCCCAATGGGCCCTGGACCGCATGGCATATTTTACATACCATCACATTTTTCCCCTGCCCAACCGGTGAAGCATTTACACTTGAATCGGCCTTGGTCAGGAAGATTTATGCATGTTGCTTTATTGAAGCATGGTGAAGAACGACAGTAATCTTGTTCTGCAAAGCAAATTCGATCAGATTATGTTTGCATGACCCATGTTCTTGGGTTCCACGAAATTTCAAAATGTGCGCCATTAAAAGTTTTTCCCGAAGGCATTGCCAGGGTGCTGTGCAAGGATTTTAGACCATTTCAAGAACTGCCTTGAATATGTAACCCACCTTTCAAAATTCCATCATCATTCTCTTCCTCTACAGTATCATTTGTGCCTTCGATCAGAACCGTCCTATGCGGCGGTACAGTTGAATTGAATTTTCCATCATCCGACACCGTACCACTATCCCCAGTTCCTTCTTCGATCAGTGCAGACGCAGCAGGCGGAAGTGGACCACCCTTGTTCGATTGCGACCAAGTCGTTGCCTGTTGATCGGAAGATAGACTGGTCGTTTCCTGTGCTGATTCTGTCGTGGAAACGACGGCTTCGGATGCATCAGTATCGTCTACGAATGCAGGATCCACAGTAGTGGTACTTTTTCCAGCACTTTTTTCTTGCTTTAATTTCTTAGGCGTAGGAACGGGTTTCTCGTTTTCTTCATCCGTCTCTTCATCTTCCGTATCAGGAGGAAGCGTAGCGGTTTTTATCAATCTGAACGGTGGTTGCTTTTTTGGTGCCGGTTTTGGTGGCAATGTGACCGGTCTAGCTTCATCTTCTGGACCAGCATCTTCGCCGTCACTGATCTGAGGCAATCTTCCCACTGGTGATGAATCTTCCGATGGACTCTCGGTTTCTTCTGGTTCTTCGCTCGTTGTGAAGAATGGGGGTAAAGTGGGGAATTCCAATCGATTAGCGGCCGGTAACGTTGGTCTGGTACGCGATTTGGGACCTACAGTAACCCCATCGTCAACGGTCTCGTCGTCGGTTGGGAACGGTTTGGGCGTTGGTAAAAGTTCGGCTAATTTCTCGGCCGTCAATGTGATATTACGTCTGACTTGACCTTGTTTAAATAATTCGCGTAATCGATTCAAACTGGACAATGGGATTCGGAACGGTGGTTTAGTTGCAGTGATCACGATTGGCGGCGTTTGATGATCTTCGACGCTTTCTTCAGTCGTTTCTTCTTCGACATGACCAACGTTCGGTTGACGAATTTGACTCGATTTGGATAGTTTCGGTGGTAAAGTTGCGCGGTCGATTTCCGGTTCATCAGTGGTCTCCTCATTTTCTCCATCCTTAGGCTTGGATTTAGATTTGGGAGCTGAAGTCTCCTCTTCTTCGCTTTCGCTTTCTGTAGTCGTACTTTCGACCGGTGGTTTGGAAGTGGGTTTTCTCACTGGGCGTACTGTAGATTCCTCGGCCTGTTCAGTTTGCTCTTCCGTCATTTCAGATTCAGAAGCACTCGTGGTGATTACTTCCGGTTGCGAAGTGGTCCTGGCCGTTTTCCAAGTCACCGTTTGAGTTGTACTGATCGCTTCTGAATCGGATTCTTCAGTTTCACCGTCATCATGTGCGATGAATCCGGCCGACGCGATGGCTTTAGCCTTATGATATTCTAGCTTTTGAGATAGGGCGCTGATTTTCCTCTCTTCATCAGCAATGTATTTAGGAATTGGGGTAGTGGGAATGGGAGTGCTGATTATATCATCAGTAATAGTTTCTGGCAATAGGAGACCTGATTCGGGTCGCCACATTTCCCAGAAATTGGCCTGTTCTTGCACGATGGTCATCCTAGAAAATGGAGGATACGTTTTTCCCATGCCGATTTCGATCGATGATTCATTTATCAGGTCCATCCATCAGTACGGACTTAATTTTATCAAATATGCACTTACACGAATTGTACAGGCCCGAAATTCTTCTCTACACTCCATTTGGCTTCCAAGAAGAATTTCACCGTATTATTCCTGTGCGTAATGGAGTCGTTTTGATATCGAGCGCATTGTTGAATTTGAATACCGTAATCGTCGAATAGTGATTGATCGTACAGGAAATGACCAGCGCGTAATGTACCGATCAATGAACCGTCTCGAGTGGCGAGGCGTGGTTGAATGATGAAACCACGGAAATGAGCACCGTCCAAACTGATTAGGCGAACTGAAATAGTACTTATGCAAAATTGAGCAATTTTTGTATGCTTGATTAGTTTGATTTTTGCAATTCTTTGCATGCATGCAATGTGCACGTATTTTCAACTGTGCTGCAGGACCTATCTTTCAAACTGCACGCACAATTGCGCAATTTTCGTGAGATTGGATCGTGCGTTGCAAAATCATGATTTGGAATGATCAGCTTTGCAAAACGTGCGAAGATACTTTTGGAGAAGATAGCCCGCACTTTTTGATGGAAAAGTCATCTCTGATCACAACGATCAGCAAAACATGCTTCTGCAATTACATCCCCTTACTGGTGTAAATTTGACCAGGCACATATGTTCGGACATCCAAATCATCACTATCCGATACAGTGAATCTGAACGGGGGCGGTGGTAAATTCAAATCACGACTTTCTCCATGATACGTTGAACTGGGATGAAGCGAATGTTGAGCAATGCACGGAGCTCCGTTCGGATACGTCCAGACTTTATGGACGAAAAAGAAAAATATCAACGCACAATAGGCCCTGATGGTCATTCTTCTATATTAGACCTTTTGGATATTCGAAAGGATTTTACGTCTCTTCACTCAGGGGTCTTTCTTCGACGTCTAATCAAACTTTTGAATAGAAATAAAAGGCATTAGGAACGTCCCTCCTCCTGGAGAATATTTTGACCGGTTTTTTCTGTTTCCGGTCGATGCGAGGGGTTGATTTTAGTGGAGCGAAACGTGGGGGGTGACCAGGAGAAACAATTGACCGATTCGGTTTCACTTTCATTCTACATCTGGTTTTTACTGGTGACCAAAATTGCCCCGCAAATAAGAATAGAAAATCGGTCACGTCCTTGCTCATTGACCCAAATGGGCGACAAACTTTTCACCCCGGAATGCGTACTGGGCATGAGAAACTGGATCCACCAGTTTGAAATTTCACGTACTAATAAATACGACCAAATGTTGATTCTCTAAATTTCGGATGCATATTGATGAATATGGGATCATACGGCAGCATAGCCAAAATCTGATCAAAACTGGCAAGATCATCGATCAGTGACCGCTTTGCCAATCTCACGCCACATGCAAAACTTCAATGCAAAAAATTCAATTTCAGTATGCCATTGAAGACAATGGTCAGGGCAAATTGCCATCAGTCAATATAAACGCGATACTGTAGTACATCGGATTATACTTCCAGAGACAAATATCAATTGCCAATACCATGACTCACATGTCAACCAAACCATCTCTCAACTAGAATACCATCGAATATCACTACCATTCCAAAAGAATCCTTCGTTCATTCAAGGTTTCAATATGGCCGATTTCAGTTCTTTGAACGTATCAATGGCTTTATCAGCTAACGACGCGTCGTCTTTGTTCTTCAGCTGTTGCACAACCGCATCTGAAATGAGTGGACTGTTAGTTCCATAATATCAGATTGCACGATAAAAACTTACTTTGCGTTTCGCATAATAACGAGTAAATCTCTGAGCTGGTTTTCCCTTTCAGGCAACTGATCAATTGCGGAACGAATTTTCCAGTTGCGTGCACCATTGCTTGATCGGATGACTTGGCCAATAATAGTAAACACGAAAGCAATAATCCGGATGCTGGATCCGAATCGCATTCTTTCAATTGTCGTTCCAATTCTTGACGATAACGATCGCACAGGGTCGTACGAACACGCTTGTCAGGATTGCGAATTTGCTTCAGACTGCAGACGTCAGGAGCAGAAACGGCTTCCACCGCGTCGTAGAATGGCATGAGTTCCTGCAAAAGGAAATGGAATTAGTGACAGTGTACATGAAGCATTGAAAAAAACCAGACCATCAATCAGGACACAGCTTACTTTAACATTCAAAGCAGCAACCAATTTCTTGAAAGCTTCCCTGGCTACGCCTGGCATATCCTCGATGTTGGCATCGCGAACTTTCGCCGACATTTGCTCCGGATTCGGGATATTTGAATTGCGACTGTAGTAATAAACGGCCATATTCACCAATTCGGTACATAACGTCCGTATCAAATGGACGCGAAGCTGCTCGGCCACGTTATCTGAAAGCCAATGTGAAGTCAGAAACAGCAGCAACAAAATAAACTAGGGCTTACCATTGAACAACGCTCCAGCATCCGCATCGAACAAGCAAATATTCTGGTACAATCGACGAAAAGTCTCTTCAAATTCTGCATGGGACTTCTTTCCCTCGCCACCGCTTTGATGCTGTTCCGCAGCCGTGGATGCCAAAAATATCGATTCTAGTTGCTGACGATACATCGCATTCAGTGTTGCTCTCAGCTGTTCGGCCAATTCCATTAACAGTTCATCCGGGCATGTATCGAATGAATACTCGCGTTGCATTGCATCATTGGACTTCATTGAATCGATCAGCTGTTGGACGGTCATGAATTCAATAATATCCGACTGGCTCGTGGATTGCTCGACGTCTGAATCATCGTCGTCACCACCGCGTCGTCCTTTTCCTCGTTTCTTGGTGGGTTTGGCCGCTTTCTTCTGGGGCTGTTGAGGCTGCTGTTGTTGCTGCTGGCGCAAAGTTTTCATCACGGTTGGTGCTTCTCGGACCGCTTTGTCGTTTAACGCATTTTCGAATGAACGACCGCAAGCTGATATCAATTCCGTCTTTTTGTAAAATACATGGTCGCCGCATAATGTCCATTCGGATTGATGACGTTTCTTTAGCAGCTGGGCCATTTGACGCAAATCATTGAACGACGCGGGTACAGTTGAATTGGCCTGCAACAAGACGCGAGTTAATAAACAGAACAGAAGCAATGCAATTAAATACTTACAGAAACATCAGCCCACAAACGCTTGGCCACTGATTCTTCGACACCAGACTCGATTTGGTCCCAAGCGTCCAAAGATAGTACCGTATCCTGCAGCCGTACCATTGTCTTTTGCGTCGAGTCATCAAATAAGCGATTCAAACACTGCTCCACGTCGGTAACCGCCAATTTCTTGATAGTAGCGTATTCTGAAAGTAAGGGGCTCGAATAAATAACCAACATCAATCCAAGAAATAATTATATCTTACCTAGATAACCGTTCTTGTAGAAGAATTCTTTCAAATAGCTGTTCATGCGAACAGTATAAACGTCCGGGACGTAAACCGCTCTTTCCACGTTCCGACCACCAACAATTGAGCCTCGAATTCCGCCCGATTCCACAATCTCGTCGTAGCATTCTGAAACGGGATTATCGATGGTCACACGAAGCATGTGAAAGAGAAAACGCAAAAACTTACTGAAGAATAACGCGGCCTCCACATTGATTTCCGATAAGAACTTGCTGATTGGCATTATCCTGCAAATAAATTTGTGTCAGTATGCGTAAAAATGCTTCAGAAGAATACTATACCTTGTCAAAGCTGCCAATGCACCTCGAACGACTGCACGTTGTTCTTGTACGAACGAATCCGTGTACAGAATAACTTGACCATCCGCAGAACTGGCGTCGTCTCTGGCTCGAATTTTGCCTTTTGAATGAGGTTGATCACTGGAGACAAGCCGTCGGAAGATTTCTTTTTTCAGCACTTCCGTTGGTAGATCGTAAGATTTCGTTAACTGCCCTAGCGTCAATCGACCACCCTCGTCGTGCAGCCGTTCATCGATCTCGTCAGCAATACTGTCCAAATAATCCCTGCAAAAGAAAATTCACCTTAGATCATCATTATAAATAGAACAGAACCACTCACTTTGTGATCAATTGGCCCAGGCATAATTGAAACGATTGATCAACGTCCACAATTTGATTTGCACGGTCTTCGATATGTTGATATTGAACGTTGAGAATTTGTTGGAGCTCGGTCAAAGCGATCCGACCTGAAATCATTCCAATATAGTGTTGTTGCCACGAAAAAAATCTAAAAAATGGCCCATACCTCCATTTCCAATAGTTTCATTCCGAATTTGCGTGGTCAAATAATCCCTTGTAATGTATTCTTTCCCATCCAACGTATGAACCACGTCGATCAATGAATCGGAAATTAATTTCGTTACGATTTCAACGCAGTTACGCTCGGATAGTCTGAAAATATAAGCAAAATTAAAAACCTTCTTTCCTGAGCAGAAAGCTTCTTACTTTTTAGCAGATTCGCCTAATTGCACACGATGTAAATCGGCTGCTAATTTCTTAATTTCTTCCCACGAAGCCATCTTTTGATAATCAGTGGGAAATTTGTTCGTCGAGAATTTCTGGACACGTGGACTCCTTCCCTCACGTTTGCAGACATCATTTTGGCAGTGCTGTATGTACAGGCGAGTCAAGCAAACTTTGAAAGCACAAGATTACGGTAGGTATGTAGAAAAGGTTCAGCACTGTCGGGATTGATAAAAGTGCAAATAGTTTTCTTTACACGTTCAAAGTGAACAGGAAGACGAGTTTGGATATGGTTTGCAAATTCAAATGCATTATCACTGATGTGACTGGGAAATGATAAGCTCCGACGGCAAGGTGTTATCGGCACTTGTGCAGTATAGCCCCCCTTACTCCAAAATAATGAATAAGAGGGTATACCTGGATTCTTGGTATAGTG
>JAQIWJ010001504.1:0-10944 GCA_034695185.1 Discolaimus major
TTTTCGGTCCTGATTCCGTATTGCAGTAAGGATTTTCCCGCAAAATTTCAAATATTCCTAACCCGAATGTGCCTATAGTCACCCTGTATGTAGCAAATTCTAGCATCACAGGCTGTTTTTTTTTGGCACGTTCTCAGCAGTTATCTTCTTATTCTTGTCATGTATAATATCGATTGATGTGCGAATGTTGGCATACTGTAGAATTGCGCAATTCGGACAGCTCCATATTCATAGCACTGGCTTACTGTCGATTGCGCAATTTTCGTTTGGCATACTGTAAACTTTCGTGCACACTGAAATTGCGCAATTTTTTAAATCAATCTTGATCCAGCATTGGCGTATTGTGAAATTGCTCAATCCATCTCCAAACCCAGACTGGACTGGACGAGATAAAAACGTGATAAAAATTCCATTTCCTCCTTCACATGATCGTGTCAATGAATCAACAATTCGAAGGGAGTGCCTGCCTACGTTCGTAATAGTGGGCAGGGAAAAAAAACTGGTTCCCAAAAATTTATGTCACATTTTCTCTTACTACGCTGAATTTACTGGAACTGTTTAGAAAAGAAACTTCTACAAAAGCTAATGAATTTAAAACACCTACGAAACGCCTGACTGAATCTGCCTACACGCAAATCAGGCGTCAATAAAAAGGACCCAACAATTACAAGAATCTTTGTGAGCAAAAATATGGCCAACATGAATGCAATGATCGCTTTATTCATTGCGTGTTTTACGCAATTGGCTTTATCTCAGCAATGTGAGTATGCTTGTATGAATTTCTGTCGAGCAATGAAAATTCAAATTTTCAGCCACCTCTGACGGCTGTTATCAAGAATATACGAATTCGAAAGTCAATTGCATGACTTCGTTCATGACCCAGAATGTGCAATCACAACAGGACTGTACTAGTTTTTGTACTCAAAATTCGCCCAAATGCAAAGCTGCTCAAATGACCGTGGACACGAAATCGTGCCAATTATATGATACTGCATTGCCGGTATATAGGACCAATCGATTGAGAAGGTAAATTATTGATTATTGCTGATCATGATCGATCATGTGATCATGACTGACCATAAACTGATCATGTGACACTGATCAAGTGTTCACGACTGATCATGTAATCATACACTGATCATAAACTGATCATGTGATCACGACTGATCATAAACTGATCATGTGATCACGACTGATCATGACTGTCATGATCTAAAATCGATGTTATTTAGAGCATCCGGATGCTACGGATACGGTCCCTCAGTGATGTACGGTTCTGGATCCAGCTATTATGTACCAAACGGATCAGCATGCAAGGGATACGGTGGATTGACAACCACCAGTACAGCAGCTACTGAATCATCGACCATTGCGTCAACAGAAGCAATCACAACGCAAGCACCCATCAGTTCCACCATGTCCGACGAACCCTTACCTTCTGACGGTAATTTCGATCGAAATTTTAAATTTACATTTAAAAATGATTTAAAAATCATGAATTTTAGTCACATGTCCAACAGGCAAAGTAGCTAGGTATACTGTAGTCGATGGTTATAAACTACCACAATCCGAAAGCGCGTTCCAAGCACCGAATTTGGAAGCGTGCTTGACTGCGTGTACGAATAATCGATTACCGGATGGAAAACAAGTCCCGTGCAGATCGGCGGATTATAATGAGAAAAGTCAACAATGCTCGATTAGTATTCAACTTACACCGCCGGTTGGTACAGTAAATGCTGTGGCTGACCCCGATTCCAAACATTACGAAAAAGTTTGCATCGACTGTAAGTCGTTTTCTTCACAAACTAACGAATGCCGAAATTAGCTGAAATTTTTAAATTTCAGCTTCGATCGCCGACAGATGCCCGGGCTCGTACTTCAGATCCCCTCAGCATATTTTGGTCGGTTTTGCTCAATCAGTGACCACGGCCACGAGTACTGTAGATTGTTTGCAATTATGCGCAAATTCCGAAGCCAGATTCGGATTCGTCTGTTCGTCGGGCATGTTCTATTTTAATGAACAAAGCAATAATTGTATTTTGAATTCCGAAACCAGATCAACGCATCAAGAATTATTCGTCCCTGAAGACACGGATGGCGTCGAATATTTCGAACCAGCGTGCGCTGGAGCGAGAAGTGAGACATGCGCAATGAAAATGACCAAAATGATCACGATTTTTTTAAAAAACAGGTCGACGTCAAAGTACGTCTTCGAAAAGGAACAGGAATATTTTGCAATTGAATAAGCCCAATTTCGGATTATGGTCCATGTGTGATGCCGTCTCGAAAAATCATATGCGATTCAAACAATGCGCAACGTTGAATCCGAATAAATGTCAAACGGATTCGAATATTTGTGATCCGGCCAAAGGTATTTTAAAGTTCCCGCCTTTTTGCAATGCCCAAATTTGCATTTGATATGCATTGCATTGCATAATCTTGCATTTAAAGTTCCCGCCATTTTGCGTTGCCCAAATTTACACTGTACAATCACGCATTGCGCAATTTCTCAACTTTCAGAATCCCAATACGATTTGGATATCGACGTATCGATCCAAAATGGCACGTCCCAAATGGCCAGGAAGAATTCTACTGCCATTTCGACTACATCAAAACCGAAATCACCGGCCACTTCAAAGCCGACTACGACTCTCAAAATTGCAAGTTCAAGGCCGAAAATTTCGACCACGACTCCCAAAATTACAACAACCCCCGTGAAAACGACCCCTCCTCAAAAACCTGAATGCATGCCATTGATAAAATCCGACGGGAGCAAAGATTGCGAAAAAGGCATGCGAACGTTGAATAATGGGAAAAAGCAAATTTGCAAACCTTTGAAAAAAGATTGCGATAAGCAGAACCAAGCTGAAAAGCGGAATGAGAAATCGAAAAATCAATAATCGATATTGATGACGTAATGTGATGCATTTATTGAGAAAATATCGATTACACTGGTATACTGTAGTCGCATACACGCGTTTGACCAATCAGAGAAAGCTCCGCCTCCAGAATGGGGGCAAGAAGCCTAAGAGGCTGCATAGAAATCAGTGCATTCCAGTGCCATTTTCTTGATTACCCTCACATGATTTCACAAAACAAGGACACCCACAATATATGTGCCCACAAAATTCGAAAAACAAGTTCTTTCTCGACCCTTGAAATGACGCATTTTCATGTCTTGACAAACACCGCCTCTTCCATAACTGGAAATTTTTCAGGCTGTACTATTATTAGTTGTTCAATCGAAACGTGCATTTTCAGCACTTCCGAAGTAGGCTTTCATTCAATTCGTGATGAGATTACTGGCAATTTTCGTCTTGGCTTTATTCTGTACATTCGCATATGCTCAACAATGTAAGCGTGAATTTTTTCCCACCACTCTGAAACCTGAATTGCGCAATTTCCAGACACCGGTTGCTACAAAACATGGCCGAATAATCGCGTAGATTGTCAACAACCGTTTCAAATACAAACGGTCCAAAACGAGCAGCAATGTATGGATTTTTGTACGAAAAATCAACCCGGTTGTAAAGCCGTACAATACGATAGTAATTCGAAATTATGCGGTACATACGCGATCGCATTACCTGTATATGGAAGTGGACGTAGAAAAAGGTAGTTAGTCTGACCATAAAGGTCATTTTGTTTTGTTTGATCCACATCTGCTCCAAACTCCTGACGGAGCTGGAGGGAACAGCGACACCAAATACTCATAAACTTTATACCCGCAGGGAGAATCGAACCCTGGCCTGATGGGCAGAGAGCAACAATGCTAATCACTACAGTCAGGTTTTCAGAGCTAGTGGCAGTTACGTACCATGTTCGGGATACGGTCCGGCTGTGAAATATGCTCAAGGATATAGTTATATGCAACCGAATGGTCAATGCCAAGGTATCACAAACGACCCAACTTTGCCACCAATCACGTTGCCACCGACCGTTCCAACAACCACAACTCCGAGAGTACCTCCAGAAGCAACTTGCCCGAATGGTCAAGAACTTCGATATTTCCAAATCGAAGGATTTCAATTATTCGGATCCCCCGATTATGCATTTACAGCCGCTAATGAACAAGCATGCGTAAATGCGTGTACTAATAATCGGCTCCCGGATACCAAATTCGCCCCTTGTCGATCGGCCGATTACAATATCCAAACTAAGCAATGTTCTATCAGTTTGCAAGCCTTTCCGCCGATCGGATCCAAAGATGCGTTGAAAAATTCGGCGTACAAGCATTACGAGAAAGTGTGCATTGATCGTAAGATGCCCAGAAATCAGAAAATTCAAATTTCTGATCGATCTCCGATTTCAGCCGCAACCGGTCAGAAATGCACGGGGCCTTACTTCAGAGCACCGCAAATGATATTGATCGGATTCGCTCAAGCCGTTGCGAACGCGACCAGCGATATGGATTGCTTGCAATTATGCGCGAATTCGCAATCTCGATTCGGATTCATTTGTGGTTCGGCCATGTATTATTATAAAGTAAAGGATTAGTACTGGGTTAACACAAAGTAACCGAACCGCCTTGTGGAAGGATATCTCCACAACCATACATCAGAATTTTGTAATATTTGAACCTCAGATTAACTAGGCCATGCAGAGTCGAATGGTGACCACTAGTCATTTTGACCAAAAGTGACCACCGATCACTCTGTCACGAAAATGCTAACTGATTTCGGACTGAGTACTGCCAGTCAATTAGCAGTGGTCACCTTTGAGTGACCATTACAATTTTTTCAGCATGTCTCACTGAAGCTAAAATTCAAATTTCACCTCATTATCGATTAAACATTTTGAGAAGATCGATTTCGAAGTGGTTCGGTTACTTTATAGAAACTCTGTATATCAGGCATACTGTAACCGCTCTTTTGAATAGGAGCAAAATAGTAATTGCATTTTGAATTCGGAAACACGGAAAGAGCATCCGGATTTATTCACGCCTGAACCGACGGATAAAGTGGATTATATGGAACCCGGATGTACTGGGATTAGTGCCAGAGGTACTCGTCAATCCCAGAATCCATGGATATGTAAATTTGAATTTTCAGTCGTACGTCAAACAAGTAAAAGGAATAGGAATATTCTCAAACCAAAATCAGCCGATTATGGTGGTTGGTCCATGTGTGATAGGAAATATTCCGTGCATAGAAGATATAAGCAATGTGCTGGCATGAATCCGAATAAATGCGTAAAGGATGAAGGAAATTGTGATCCCACTAAAGGTATAAGTCATGCGTGGCAAATATGGCCATTGACCAATGGCCACAATGGTCATTGACCGACCAATGGTCATTGAACAATGATCAATGACGTCATTGACCAGTCATATCGGTCTCTGACCAATGGTCATTTTCAGAATCATTATACGATTTGCCAGTGACATTGTCAACCGCATCAACCACGAAATCCACATCTGTAGTGACCACTAGGTCCAGTACGACCACATTCAAACCCACGTCCACATCCTCGACAACAAAACCAACGTCCACATCATCAACAACTAAACCCACGACCACTATTAGTGAAATTGATGCAACATTTCCAAATGTAGACACTGAAGAACCTGTGCCTTCAGAAATGCAGACATCACCATCCAATGAAGTCAGTGAAATCTTTCCACCTGATCCGGTACTGGTCATTGTTAATAATACCACTGGTCAAGCTGGTACGCCTGACCTTTTAAAACGCTACACGACTCCATCCATGAATTCCACTGAAATGGCATGGAGGCATGATTTCGGGAAAACACAAACACCACCAACTGCATCCACATCCGGATTACCAGGATGGCCGAAAAAACAGGTGCCAGCTAGAGTGGAGATTTGTGAACCATTACTGAATCCGGACGGTACGAAAAGTTGTCAAAGCGGATTGAAAATAGCTCATGATGGGAAAAGATATTGGTGTGTACCAAGCAAAGAAGAGTGCTCGTAAAATTTGACTTTAAAATCTCATTTTTATACAGAAATATGCTAGAATAAAATGTAGCATCATTGAGATGATCGATCGATCAATGGAGTCTGATCACTATATATCATGTCTGATCACTGATGCAATCACTGGTCTTTGTGAAATGCTGATCACTAGTGATCAATACATGAAAGTTCGTCAATATTCAAATTAATTTGGGCCATAATTGCGCAATGATGCCGCTGATATCAATGCGCACCAAATCATCCATGATCACACTCGATACCGAAATATTCCGCGTTTCGATAATTCCAATTTCCATACGAATACGGCAGCGATCAAAACGCACACGATGATCAGCGATATGGAAATCATGACCACCGTTATAGGGCTATCGTTATTTGGTGGAATCCGAAATGTGGTGGCTATTATACCTGAACCCCATAAAATTTTGCAAAGGCGACTTTCGTTCAAAACGATCAAATATTCAGTCCCATTTAAATTTGAATAATTGGCTGTCAAATTCAAATCCGAAAGCTTCACTCGAGAGAATTTCAATTCATCAGGGTACGTGTAATTGCACGGCACCAAATATGCCCATGATTGGGAAATCAGGTGATAACAAATTGCCAGAATAGAGAGATATTTTGGAATACTAGAATATGCTGATTGAGGCATCTGAAAACAGCTATTTTTCAGCAAAATTTGAATTAATACTGATCATGCACATAATCAGTGATTATTTGTTAATTCGAAAATCGGTTACTGCAGGTGTATGCCTGTTTATTTCTATGCTTATCAATCAATCATGAAAGTGGTACAATTATTCTACTGATAAACTTCATGCTATTTTGATCAAAATTAAGCAACAATTTCAATATAGTTTTTTCCAGTGAAAAACTCACCTCGGAGACTCCTGTTTCCGTTTAACCAGGCCTCTTGATTTTAGCTAGCATGTAGCTTCCTACTCGAACTTCGCTTCTGAGGTATCCTAACCTCAGCAGATGATGAAACTTTTCAGAAAAGCGAGGCACGTGCCAATCAATGAAAGCATAAAACAGAAGCTGAAGTTTGTCAGCAGGCCGACTTTTTGGTTGAGTCAGCAAGATGAGTCTTTGGCCATGCCTATGGCTGATTTATGAATATGGCAATTTTGCTTAGCAAACAGTGATTTTTTTGTGTTGCTTCAACATCGAAGCCATTCAGGCTCAGAATATTGCAATTGATCAATATACTGATCATTGTATTTTCCTGTGAATATTAGTATATAACACAAATCATACTTTTGCCTCTAAACAATGTAATGAGCTATCGAAGAATTTTATCAATCCTTCAGGCTTAGGTCGAGGTGTACTGTAGCTGCAGAAGAACGTCATGGATTCAAACCGACTCGATTCAAATACTGAATTATTTACACAGGCAAGATGTTTGGCAGCTATGCAAATTATGGTGTAACAAGCATAAAATGTCATTGGAAAGCCCATAATTGCTACTGGAAATGTAAATTACAAACGCATACTGAAACTGTACATGTAATTTGCATATCCGACTTCCCAATTTGTGCACCTGTTTTATGCGCACTCAGTTCGAAATGCACATAACAAAATTCCACGAAGTATATTATGGGCATATTTGCCAAGTTCGAACCCTTTGGATAGTATTCTATAAAAACGGATATCCCAAGATTCAAATGTCAATTGACCATGTTCTTCTATAATTTTGACATGTATATCCTAATCACCTTGGATATGATCCGTATTTATGATCATCGAATTAGCTACGCTCAAAGATCTCGTATCCTCGTGAGGTCATGCATTGCCAAGGTTCATTTCGGACGGATGAACAGGATTATCTGGATGTTCTGCAAGGCCTACGAGCTAGTTCACATGATAAGGCAGGACCACGTGTGGATCATAATTGCGGGATCTTTTATTCTCGCTTATTGTACTATGCAAAAATCTCTACGTGAATTCAGTATCAACATTGGCTTAATTGAATTTTGAAAATTTAGTCAGCAGGGCGTCTGATATGGATGCAAACAAGTGTATCAAAATTTTTCAGCGAGCTTACATCCAAAGCTAGCCTTTGGAGATTTATTGATAAAAATACAGCCCGATTATTGGGGTTTGTACCGAATCGTAAATCCTGGCATGGATTTTATTTGTACGTGCATATTTCCACGTCAGCACCATAACAACATAATCCTTTTATCTTCTGAGACCCCCTAGCTTGGCTGTATGACCCGCTTTATCCGTTACTAAGGGGAATGCAGCGAATAATCCAAGATCCTTGTTCTAGTTATTGGAAATTTCAATCTTCTACTTCGATCCAAAATCATGCCTCAAAGATCGTTCCCCGTTTTAGGAATCTGAGAAATTTATGTTGGGCGTATTCGGTGCAACTTTACCAGTGGCCCCTGCCCCTGTACAGAATTCGGAATTAGAAAAACCCAGTCCGGAATTCGGCAATTTGCCATCGATCGTGGATATGCGTTTACACGAATGGGTACAAAAGCTGACTAATTCGGACGGTGGCGTATTTCCGAACGGGATTAGCCCGAAACAAATGGAAGCATTAGCCAATGCTCAATGGGCGTCCGCAATCAGGGCTGGTGTAAATGTCAGACCGGCTTGGAGAGGTGAATTTTCGGCATCCGGCTTTGAGCGTGGCGATCAGTGAGAATCTTTTAGGATCGAATCATTTGAGCGCATTATTATCGAACGAAGTTAGAGCCGGTCGTTTGATGCGGTTGCAAAAAGCATGTTATATTGGATACGATCCACGTAGACATGTAAGCTACAGTAATCCTGCTAATCCAGCAGTGGGCACTGGTGCACACTTACAGTATCCCTACTAGTGCGAACTGGCGCACACCTACAGTATCTCTACAAATGCGAACAGGGCCCGTATTCTCATCTCTGGAGATTGACTCTGAGATATCTCCAGCCTATCTTTTAACATTGCTTGAGATATCTTGGAGATAGAATTTTCAGTTGAGAATACGGCGGCAGGTGCACACCTACAGTATCCCTACTAGTGCGCATTGGTGCGTGCACACCTACAGTATCCCTGCAATTTTCAGCAATTAGTACAAGCATCCGATCCAATGATCCAAATCAAACCGATCTGTTCGATATGTCGTGGTCGAATTTGCGGCACTCGATGCTTATCATTGATATGCAAAACGTGCCGGATTCATGGTATTTGCCGATATGCCATATTTGAATTTGAAAAAATATCCGGATTTTTTTCAGTCCATTCGGAATGCGCGTATAATCAAAGGCGTATGCCGTTATTGTTAGCGGCCGGATCCAAAAAATGGATGGAAAATTGGCGTTGTTTGAATTGCAAGCATTGCAATATTTGCCGTAGCAGTGATAAGGTAAAAAAGTGAGTACGAAATTGACCAATGGTCATCGAAATGGTCATTTTTCTAGAAAGAGGGTCTATTATGTCACAATTGCGACGCGTTGGAGCATGTGAAATGTCAACGAACCATGCACGTGGAATCTTCGTTTCGATTATGGTGTTGTTCGCATTGCGTCCAAGCGCAACCGAAAGCCATCAGTCCGATGTCCGTTCCGGAATGCCCGAAATTAGTCATGCATCAAAATGAACATCGTGGCATTCAATTGCAAAGCCCTGAACCTCAAAATCACATTGCGCAATTGGTGGATTTAAATTCAAAATTGGCGGCCAAATCACCAATTCAAGAGAAGGTGGAAAAAGCATTGGATCTGGATAGGAAGGCATTCAGGTATACTGTAACCGCTATGAATGTCCGGGCTGGCCTCATAAATCGGACTTTCCAGCCCACAAATTCAAACCATCAATTCAGAAGATGAGTCTCTGAATTCGAAAAGCGTGAAATCATGGTCAGTCGATAAGGTTGCGGAATTTTTCGTAAGGCTGGGATTTACGGATAGTGCATCGATTTTTAGACGAGAGGTAATTTCAGCATGAATTTCGGCCTTTGGATGGTCAGAATAGTCAAGCTGTACAGCTTTACATTCATTCCTATCGCCTTGCCTTGCTTGGGAATAGTCAAAATTGCGCAATTTATAGCAATTGCAATTGCCTTGCTTCGTGCTCGAAATACTGCGCATTTTCAGGTACAAAAATGCTATGTATAATAATGGTCAGAATAATCAGACCATTGCGCAATTTGCATTACCAGTGCATTCATTCGCAAAACTGGACGAAAATTTTTCAGGAAGTAGACGGAGCTGCGCTTTTGCTCATGGAACGTTCAGACGTATTCCTACGGCTGGGCTTGAAAATGGGCCCGGCTTTGAAGACGTACAAAGCAATTCGACGTTTGCAAAGAAAATCTGTCATCGAAAAGAGCACTCATGAATAGCTGATTTTATCGATTTCTATGGAAAGTGATCAGGTTGATCATATCGATCTGTATGATTATTAGATTGATTGAACAGCAGGCCAAAATTTATTGGATACTGTAGATCGATTTTAACAGGCCATATTTTGCATGGATTTGAATTCAGGATTATGCAGCCAAATATGTGACCATTTGATTGATTGTAGCTGAATCGAATTACATAAATTATCATCTGATCACATATCGTAAAATCGATTATCTCTGAATTGAATGATTATCTCTAATTAGCATCCAATACCTCCACCATTGAGTATGGTTTTATCATAAACGAAATCAAATTCGCCAACATTTGGCGACCGATCATATTCGGTGATCCAAAACGGGTACCAACAATCGGTACACCAAGTGCCGATATACGGATCATATCCGGCACCCCAGCCGCCGTGGATGCAATTACTTCGATATAATTGATAAGTGTAATTGTCAACTTTGAATACGAAGTGATCATTCTTCCAATCCCACGTACCTTGAGCTTGACCACTACTGTGATATTTGCTGAAATCATCGCGATTTCGGCAGTGCAAATTTTGCTTTCACTTCCGTTTCACCTTGAAGATACAGTGTGTTTCATAAGTCACTTCCTAACTTTGAATTGGAATAACTTTTGATGTAAGCATGCTATGGACCTGAAA
>JAQIWJ010001505.1:0-10930 GCA_034695185.1 Discolaimus major
ATCAGCCATTTTCAGTTTTTCAAATGATACCTCCATTCTGAAAATGGGTGAATTCTCTCAGAAAGTCACTCTTATAAGTTGTGTAGTCGTTTTGCGAACCGAAAGCGAGATCGGGTTGATGATTTGCTTTAAATTAAATTCATTCGACCTATCGATGTGTTCCATGTAATTCATACTGTAATTGAGTACTTATTCTGATAATGAAATTCAGGATTTCAGTATACTGCTATTGCAACTGCTAATCAAATTCTGGCCTCATACTGTACATAATAAATATTCGCAATTAAATAAAAAATCCACAACTGAAACATCAGGGCCTGGGAAGTTTCCCTATCAGAGAGCCAATTTAGAAAAAGAGCTAAAATAAGAAACAAGAAACAAAAAAGAATTACATCAATAAATGATGATTTGGATTAATCAAAACTTGGTTTTCCAGCCAGATTAACGTTAACAGAACCAATCTTATGTCCTGAAGCTACTACTGAAATTTTGCCTGAGTTCCAATACAGTATAGTTGTAGTATAAAATTTTTCCGAAGTTTCAGTACAGTACAGTATACTAATATACTAAAACCGAAAAACAGTTTTAGTTACTAGTTTAGCAATATATTAATACATGTGGGACTGATTTCCCTTGGTCTCCCTTTGGCAAGGGAAAAAGCTTGGCAGGCCCACTACCCCAAATAAAACAAAGGCATGATTATTTGTCAGATTTATGTCTGTCTACCTAAAATCAATATCTCTTCTCATTCCTCAATGTAAAATTGAACAAACAGCAAATGTAGGTATGCGGCACACAAAGTTATTCTCATTTTAAAATATAGGCATAATGACATTACTTTGGATGAGAGTTTTTTCTGAGGGACCAAATAAAGAGACTAATGTTGTTGATCTTATAGAAAGCTAACACGTAACCTGATACCACCATGCTTTTAGTCCACAATGGTTCCGGCATTCCCCTTGATACGTCCTCACTTCCAGCCCTAGCATATCCCTCATTGGGAGACCATTACGTCAACATTTATTTCTCCTATTGCCAATCAATCCATGTTGGAAAAAACGCATTCATGTGCTCTGGAACTAACATCCGCTAGTTTTCGCCCTGTTATTAGAAAAACGTCTCAGCTGCATCGGGCTGTTCATTCGTTAGCTTGAACGGTTCAGCGTGGGGTTGGCTCCGGTACATGGGCGCATAAGCTTCTCCTCCTTTGACCCCCCTGGGAGTGCCTGTAGGTGCACGCATTGTAGGATAGATCGATTTTAGTTTCTCAAGTTTCCCCGTTAGACAAGCTTCTTGAAAGGTCGAAACTAAGTATACGAAGGCACAAGGATATAGGGACACGGTAAACGCGATTCATTCACGCGTATTACCGCATCTCAACTCACTCCTCAGAAGTCGGTAATCAGGGGGTTTGGAAAACATCCTGTACATAGGCCTAATTCTGCGTTCAGAGCCAAGGATAAACTGTTATTTGTAGGCTTATCACAGTTAAAGGCCTTGTGAGCATCATCAGAATGCGGCGAGTGGTGTGGTTGAAGTACTGGTTATTGCATATCAGTGCCTGTAAGTATGATGACCAAGGCTTGACCTGAAGTCAGGTCCAGTGCCAAGTCGTCAGCCATGCTCAGAGTGACCACCACACCAAATGCATATTTCAGATTTGCTATTCTGCTGGTTCCCACATGCCGATACCATTATACTTCGTAGGAAATTTTTCGTGGAATGCTATAATTGCACAGCTCATGGTCGCAGGGAATGCTATGGTGCAATGAGGAAATGCCCATCCAGAACGAATGCATTCTATTGCTATACGATTTATAACTCTGAAGGTAAACATGACTGCTAGAAGAAAGCTAGGCACAGTGAAGCAACTGATGTGAGATTAGCACAGCTTATTTCCAAGGATTATCTGCAGATTTACTGCTTTCATCTAAAACCTTCCATTGTTCCAGCAGATATTCTATCATTCAACAATGTATATTTGCAGTGTTTTCTAAGGAAACCAGCCAACAATAATGCATCCACCCTGAACAATCATTTCTGGCCTAGCCTATGCATTCCCATCAATCATTTCTGCATTTTTTCCAATCGTACAGATCATGTGATCCGAATAATAATCTGCAACCTGATCCAGCCACTCCATTATTATGGCACACATGATCACCAAAGAAAAAACTCGAGACGGAAGTCAATTAATTTTTCATGCTTTTGGATATAATTCATATCCCACATGGACCAAAAGGCTTATTGATCCCCCAGACCTCATGTGCCCTTCTTTACCAGGGTCATATCCATTTCATTACATTAGCTCAGATTTCATAACTAGGAAATCCATTTCCTGTCCAATGCAAATAATTTCCTCCTCAGCCTCCTCAAAAAGTCAACTAACAAGGCTTTTGCCTCCGTGAAAAAATCGTCTCCTTTTTCCATACGCAGGTGCTGAGAAAGTGAAAGGCTGCGCAACGGATCGAGAATTATCCACCTGGTTAATCCGACCTTTGCATGGCAAGCGTGAATGTATGGAGACAAAAAATGGCACCACACTGTGCTATTGCCAGAACGACATCCCACCGTGTCCATTCATGGATAATGATCAGGATACTAGTACAACCAAAAGATTCAGGTCGAAAAAGCCACCTCGGATACGAACTACGTCACGCCCACTTGAGACTACTGCTGTCATAGACATTTCGAAAATGGCCAAATCCAACGAGGTTGTGACGACCACGTCCAGTGGAACTACTTCATGCAGGAGAACAATGCATACGAAATCAACTTCGCCTAGAACAGCTAAAAATTCCGAGAGAATTCCAACAACTACAGTGAAATCAGACAAGCAAGCATCGTCAAATGCTGTAAATCGTGTAATGGATGCATGGGTTTATTCAATATTTGTCATTATACTATTTGATATAATGGGTAGATATCGATTCGTGTGATTTTTCATATTATGCTATTGTGTACAGGGTGGCTTATGCAATTATATGCAATTATAATGTGAGTTATGACATGTCAGTCAATGGTATAATATTATTTATGGTTGTGGATGTGATAAATGTGTAATAATAACAATTATACCAAGCCTCATCCAGTAAATCATCTCAGATTACAAGTGTGAATGCATTATGTTTTGAATATACCAATGATATGACTGTTTATACCTACGATATAATATACAAACTAAGTAGCAAATCAATTTCAAATTTATCAGCAAAATCACGTTATGCTACATGTGAATTATAATCTTCCAAGAAAAGAAGATCAAATTTCACTGTCCTTGTTTTGACTTTCACAGGAGGGAGTATGGGTTCTCTATTCAGAGCTTGTTTTTCTTTGATATACTGATAACATCGAATAGCCACGAAGAGGAAATACGAATGCAGGATGCCAACGATGATCAGTGCTATGCCGAATTTATTGCAATCATATATGATCTTGTATCCATATGCACCGAGCACGAAAAAACCCACAGCACATATGAAGTGACCGATTGTGATGATCGCCTGAAATCAGCTTCAGATTTGAGTTACATCATGATTCACTGAAGAAAAATTTTCAAATTTGGTCATACTGCGCATGGAGTTCGCATGCGCGCCAATTTCAAATTCAAATTTGCAAACATACCTGATAAATTATATAAGCAATCACAATTCGCAGCTTCTCTTTTCTGACACCATAAATCAAAAGCACCACAAATAAGACTCCGATGATGAAATTTATAATACCACTGGCCAATTGACCAGCCACAACCGCTTGATCAGGAGAATCAGCGGAATTATTATAATTCAAAAAGACATCTTCCACGGATGGATCCAAATGAATGAGAAATAACGGTATCACTTCCAATATGGCCGCCACCATAGCCCAATTCCGGATGTGACAACAACAAAGGGTATAACTTTTATTCGGTTCATTACATTCTTGATCAGGTGATTCAGTCGAGAACTCTTTCTCATCAGTCACTTTCATGATGCTAGCTAGTGTGTAGGAAACGGAAAATCATAAGAATTTGCTAGTCATAAGCTGGCATGAAGCACTGGTTCCAGTTGACAGAAGAGCAAACAATTTATGCCCGAAAACTGGTTTCGTCTTCTAACCTCATTATCGATGGAATTTTTGTTGGTAGTGGGTTCAAGTGAAGGCACTTGAAAATATGCATCATCCTCGGCTTGAAGAAAGTTCAGAGTGTTCTCGATTGTTTCAATAGGTCATGACACAAAAAATGCGCATTGAAAAATAAATAATCTAAATGGATGCTTGAGATTTCAGAGAATGAGGATTTGGGGGAGGGTGGAGAGTCTGGTTGGATGAGAGTCATGATCAGCTGATGCTGGCTTTTTCAAAGCATCTGGTACAATAATCTTGAATATATTTTCAGATGACAATCAAGGCATAACTCATCGCTTCTCGCTTATCATAAACATATATCCTCAAAATCATACAATATCTTTTCCAATAGCCTCATAACTCGGTGCTGGCATCTGGTAGAATGTGGCTTCTATGGCCAATCGCTTATCTTTCAAGTAACAGTAGCATCGATAGATGGCGTACAGGAAGAATGCTTGTAAGATCGTTGATAAGATCAGCGATGAGGCAAGGATCCATCCGTTTGGTAATGGAAATTGCCCACGTGCAGTAATGACCAAAAATACAATGGCAGCTATGAAGTATCCAAGGATAGCCAACACCTGGAAGAAAGATTTGGGTTCGTTCTCGCATGTTTATGCAACCTGCTGCAAATTGCGCAATGCTGGTACAGGATCGCACAGGCCTAATTTCTCACCTGATACACCATATGCGGAATCAGATAAAGCCAGACTTGTTTTCTTATCCCATAAATCATTAATCCAACGATGAAAATGCCCACGAGGAAATTCAGTATGCCAGCTATCAGCTGACCATTGACAGATGCATTATTCCCTTGCGAATTAGTTTTATAATTCGCAATTGCTGATGCTAAATAAAAAGCCAAACCAAACAATTCCACTAAGCCAATAACCAATGCCCAAATTCGGACATGGCAACACCATAGGCGATATTTTCTTGCCTTTTCATCGAATAGTTGGGGTGATAATAAATGATGATGAGGATGTTTGGGCATTTTTCTACTTGGTTAGTACCAGAATTTTTAGTCGACATGTAAGTGCAGAGTATGGGGGTTTGGAAAACAGATTTTTGAGCCCTGTTATACCTTATATGGTGAGGAAACTGGTTTTTGTCTGAAAGTAATGAACAGGGCTGAAGTGAGTGAGAAGTGAAGAAAGGGTTTTGTCAACCAGTTCACCTGGATCATCTGCAAAAAAAGTATTCCCATATAAACTTATTAGTTGAAAATGGTCGAGTATGAAAAATGGAGCGTATTTATGCACTAGCAGAATGATGCAAAATTGCCTATAGCTTCGAAAAGCCTACATATCATTTACAATGCACCAACAAGTTTTGCATCTGGACGTTACATCACCAATCAATTGCATGCCAACGTGGCAATATCGATCCTTTTGCAAAATCAACGCAAAAACGCCAGTTGTAAGCTAACGTTGCTGATTAGCAGCGTTGCCAGTCTTCCAACAATGCTGTTCACATTGATCATTTTTATTTCGCTTCTCTCTCAAATCAATTCAACTGAATATGATGAATTTGAAGAATGTGGAGGAATAAAAGTGGAAATCCCAGAATATCCAGCATCGTTTCCACAGGCTCAAGTTCCAGCCATCTCTGATCCCAGCACATACAAACCATTTCGTATACGTTGGATTTTCATGACAAAATTAACGGACGGTTACAAGCGAACGATCGAACAACTCTTGACAGCAGCCGGTGACAAATTGGGACAAGTGATCAAAGCACCACGGTTACAAGATATCCGCTTTCCCAGATCGTACAAGGATCAGGGACAAAGCAGATGCAAAAATGCAACCTGTGGACACGAGGACAGGCATATCCCTTCTCAATATGTGGCACCATGCTATGATAAGGACAAGAAATTGATCAATGAGCCCGACGTTTCAGTTGACCCCACGGAAGATGTGAAAAAAGAGAATGGTGAATATTCGATGGTCATTTTTGTTTACGCTTCGGAAATAGAAAAAATGCCAGATTGTCACAAAGATGCAATGGCTTATGCTTCAACGTGCATGTTTGAAATTGGTGGAACAGGGCGCCCAACCCATGGTGAAATAACTTTCTGCATTAGAGTGGAGAATGACAAAATGTTCTTCGATACGACTTTGCATGAAATTTTGCATGTTGTGATCACGACATTGGATGGTAGATATTTTCCAATCAATAACCCGAATTTGGCAGATGATGAGGATCGTGGTCTTAAGCTAAAAGAAAAAGGTAATGGCTGATCCGTGACATAGGATCCCACCCAATGGTCGTCTGGATTAGCCCTGATCAAATTTAGCCTTTCTTGATCATGGTATTATCAACTGTAAGGTTGACATTTTAGCCAAAGGCAGAACATGGAAACACGTCATACGTCAATGGGGAAGTCCTAACAACAAAAGAGAATTGCACACTTCCGTCTCCATTACACCAACAGTATTGGATACTGTTCGCAAGCATTTCGATTGCCCAGATTTGGATGGCGCTGAATTTGCATTCATGTTCATAATTTCTCAATATGGGAAGTTGTAATCAATAAAAGTTTAAGCTTTCAGAGAAAATCGAACCACCAGAAAAGTGAGACCTGACCCATATCACTGGAGTCTGCGGTTGTTTCCTGAGGAAATCCTGTCTCCTACTAGGAGACCGTACAGGAAATTATCAATGCTGACGTTGTCTATTTTGCAAGACACCGGTTGGTATCAGGTGGATTTCAGCCATGCTGAACCTTTTACTTATATCAAACCAATGGAATTTGGATGCGATGTAGCTAGGAAAAGTTGTCACCAAATATTTCAAGAAATCGCCAGTACAGAAAAGGAGGAAAAAGTACATTTCGTTGGACCATACTGCAATTACAGTATGAAAGTCATTACAGTAAGAATTACTTCACAATTTATGTCTGCTGTCTGCATCATTTTCAGCCACGCTGCTCTTCTGATGGCAAACTCGTTCTGGAATGCGATTGGGCACCAGAGCCAAAATCAAGCGGATGTGATTTCATTGCTCCCGAGAATTTTGACAACATTTGTCAACTAGCCACAGCTCAAGCGGATCATTTATATGATCTGGGCCTCAAAGTTGGCCAAAACACAACTTGCATCACGTTCATTGAGAAGCAAGGTTATAAGCACAAATTGATAGGCACACCTGGCTGTGTCCTGTACAAATGTACCGCTAATTCCATAATACTATATTTTCAAATTGGATCCAATGAAATGTGCGAAGTCGAAGTGAAGAACTGTAAGCCGTACAAAATTTAGGCATTTTCTGAAATCACTTGTATTTAGGCAACAAAATTGTGACCTTCATCCCTGAACAAGGATCGATATGCAGCAAAATATTCAAGCAAACAAAATTCATCGCCCCTGATTTGAATGCTGTATGTGGCCATAAAAACGAAGAGTGTTCATTTGAGAAGAAGAAGAAAAATGGAGTAGAATCGATGTCTGACTGGTCCATGAGCATATTGATAATTGCCATGATTAGCACGATTTTGTGTTTCTAAAGCGATCAATCCAAACTGAGTCATGATTTTGGTGATTGATGGCAAATGTGAATGTCTCTAATTTAAAAGGCCTGATTTCTTTATTTGACAGCCATAAACGCATGTTTTGGTGTTGACACTGTCTAATTGGGACATGGCGGATTTGGGTTATTTATATGGTATACCATGACAGATAAGAGATAAATTAGCTGATAGGTGCTTAAGATAGATGCAGGTTCTGAATATCATAAACCCAGGTTAAATAAATTGAATTTTATGTAATGTCATTGCATAGTTTGTCCTTTTCTTACATGCCTAAAGTGTCGATTTTTTTATAAATATACAAAATCTCAATGCTTTTGGCACGATCCCGACAATGCAAAACATTAGAAGATTCTTGCAATATGTTTTGTTAATTTATCAGATTTGGTATAATCTTATGCTTTCATTCTGTATAATATTACAAATTTCTGGCGCTTCTTCCGATCCCGACAAATCAAAGGAGACAAAGGGCTAAAGACTATGTTTGAGCAATATGCTGCAATAATAGCTTTTCTGGTAATGCGGAGTTGGTACTTTAGGAACTATGCAATCAATGATTTAGCATTAGAAATGATGGCATTTGTTGATGATTGTACAAACTGCATGTTCACAAAAAGTTGAAAAATGTGTTTATAATATCCCCCTCAACCAGAATCAGTAAGGACACATCCATATCGCAGCAGTAATCATAAAAATGGCTTGCCACCATTATCATGCATGGGCTTAATCGAATGGACCCATTGTATGATCATCCTGTCATTATCACACGGTTGAAAAATCGCCTCGAGTTATGGTTCACAGCTGGCTGCTACTGCAGTTCATCCGCTACTACTGGGCCAACACTATTGACCATACATGGAAAAGCAGCATACCGTAAATCTTTGTTACTCCACAATAGCATGATCGTATTCAAACACAGATCCACATTCACCATACTGCTTCCATAAGCTTGCAATCTGGTACCAACCTCGTCTGGTACATAAATATGGATTAGCAGCACAATTTTTGACGCTAATGTAAACCCACAATGGATCAAGATCAATCGACGAAGCAATGGCAATAATTTCATTTGCCTTTTATATGCTATCGTTTGTGGATGATTTTCATCTTCATCGCCAGCCTTCATTGATGGCCATACTCGAAATCGTAGGTATACAAGCAGCATTATGTACAGAACCAGAATCAATAAGCCCAATGCTAAATTCACATTTTGGTGATACTGAAGAAAAGTATCGGACCAAGCATCATTACCGGTTGTACAAGTCACAACCGATTTGAAATCTACCCCCAAAAGTGATGGAACAATTTTCAAAAGCGTTGTGACCGTGCATGCGATTGCGCAGGAGACAACCGCTTGTTTTCTGGACAGCTGGCGATAAAATTTCCACGCCATGATAGCCAGGATCCTGTCCACTAATAGGCCTAACAGTAGAATCACTTCTACAGTAGAAACGAAAGCAAATGGGAAATAAATTAGGTAACAATTCGCTATTTTTATATTCGACTCGATTATATTCAAAGTACGCAAACCTCTGTGAATGAATGAAATGACATACTGCAGGCTAAAAATGGTTCTTACGACTAGCAGGAACCATAGGATAATGAAAAATCGAGTACGAAGATTCTTGGTTCTAAGTATACCAACGGCCATAGCAGCACTTCCAAAGGCAGTAGCACCACCCATGATTAAAAAGAAAATCACTAGTTGAATCCATAGTTCAATTTTTGTTAGTCCATTTGGTCCTGTTCCATCAGTGGCATTCATGCCAACAGGAATATCGCTTTCCATCATAGCAGGGATGACTGGATAATTCGCCTGACTGAAGTGAATAATAGAGATCACGAATCACAGGTCCTTATTGGGACTGTCAGCGAGATTTTTCGATTAACTGAAGTATTGATATCCTAACAGTTGGCTCTGAACATGAGATTTTGAATATCCATGCTCCAAATCAGCATGAGATATCCTGTTTTTCAGAAGAATGTCCAATATAAGCATGTATACGTATATTGATGTACCTAGCTGGCTTAATTGAGGAAATGCACGTGGCTTTTATCAAGAAGGGTTGTCCACCTTATTAAATTAACATTGTAATTATAGCTTTGCACTTTTAACTTTACGCATGACCACTAGGTCAAGCATCGATGGTCTTTAGTAAAACTGATCATCCTTATCTTCTATTGAGCTTAGAGTTCAACAATCAAATGAGATCTCTAAGTTCAAAATTTCCTACTGATCAGTGTAGAAACTTTATGAAGACAAGTATCAAAACAATTGAGTGAGTCACGAACTTCTGGATTTGCATGTCTGTGCAAAAAAACGACAATTATGTGCGAAATATAGACATGACCACTCAGTAAATAGACTTTACCAGACTAAAATTTGCATTTTTGACATGTTTATGGACAATATTGTCAGCATAATGTCGTTGCTTTCAGTATCGCCAATTAAGATTCAAAATTGACTGTATGCACAGCACACTGGTACTTACATATTCCCATTCTGCACCTTTCCACACAAAAGTTTGCAGTCCATATTATCACTCATCAGTATTCATAGTCAACAACAGAATGATTTCTAAAACGGCATTAAAAATAGTCCATGTTTGCTGACTCAAGCCAGACACCACAGTCTGGACACATTCTTGAAATAACTATAAAATCAAATGGCCATCATGCGATTTTATCCGCTTATTCGAGTAGGAATCTTGATTTGAAAACTCCTCAAGCGAAGAATGAACTATAAATTGGTCGTGGTCGTTATGTGTATGGTCTTTGGATCCAAGGCAGTGATGGGGGTAAGTTTGATTCAACGTGGAACCCCCTTGAACCTAGTTCGTGCACCAATTGGTCCAATCTCATTATGATATCACCCATGAGATTGTCCAACAACAGTTTCTGAATGATACTGATCAAATATCTGTTTCAGTGGGGTGTGATACCAGCGCCTATTACTGATCCGTGTTCTGTAATTTGCGATCCGACATCAGCATGCCCATACAGATTCCCTGGTTTGAATTGCTTAGCTTACTGCAGAGCAACCGTCCAGTTGCTGTGTACGGTTGATGTGAGTGATTTCTTATCACCTGACTGATATTGCAGTGGCTGCCTTCATATTTTAGGTGAGTGTGTACACCTGGATATTCTATCCGTTCAAGATTTGCCCCACATTCAGCGATGGTGAAGTTTGCAATGCTCTTTTCGCTTATTGCAACGGTGTATTGCCATGGACCGATCAAGGCGGATGCCAAGGATGGATCACAAACACAATCGATACTAATAAATTTTGCCCAT
>JAQIWJ010001506.1:0-10924 GCA_034695185.1 Discolaimus major
TTATTATTGCAAATGATTTTGGACAAAAAGGAAACTTTATTCGGCTCGTACAGCTCCACGATTACTAGAGAAGGAAACGTTTATGCAACAGGCCCCTGGTCGTCAAGCTTATTCTCTTTCAATTTGTTCCTTGTCAGTATCACTGTTTGATCCAGAAACAGTAGGCGTGTACCCCCTATGAAGGAAGCCACTGCAAAAATGATTTTTAAACTCGTTTTTTGCTTGGTGTCTTTGAGTTTGGTTACATCAAGACCAAAAGTAGACTATTCATTTTCACGAGTCAGCATTGGTTTCTTTACTAATTAGTATGCTTTTCAGGATGTAGGAATTGAGCAACAACTTATTCTCCCTTATCCTGATGCAGAGAATAATATCATTGATGAAACCAGTGCTGAGCCACAAAACGCGTCACTGCTTCAAAAGTATGGGAATTTTGCTTCTTTTTTCCATACGTACACACACGGTAGGCGTTTTTTAGATGTTCTCCTAAGTGCAGTCCAGGGTGCAGCGATGGCTGTTGAAATGAAGGAATGCACGCAGATTATTCTGGTGACAAACACTGTCATTATGACATGACATGATTATTCAATAATCAAAAGCACAGTTCTCTAAGAGCTGTTTCTTGAACTTCCCTTTCATAATGAACTTCGGCTACCGTCACCAAATCCACCTGTTCCTGAACAGGTCTTTGCAAAAGTGGACTTCCATGCGCTAGCAATGGATCAGTCTCTATCCCTTCTGCTTTTGCTTGTGAAACCGTCACGGTTACAGCTTCCAGGGGTAATTCGATGCCAGCAGGAATGGGCTCACGTGTGACCCTACTTCTTAGAACGTTGGACATAACAGCATTCCTGAATTTCCTTGAGAATGCCATATAATACATGAAGTGTGCCAAATGAGCGAAACCGTCCGCCACTGTTGCAATTATTTTCAAATAGGCGGTCATTTCCAATAATTGCATATTATGCCATGAATCTCTGGATGACATTCGAACTAAATTCTCCAGCGGATACCTTGGCGGTGCTAGTATTCCAATGATCGCTTGTATGCAAGATGAAATCAATACAGGGAAACCTTTACTGATTTGAAGCCGGCATAAATCTTTATTCTGCGATATCTTTTCCATCATTCTTGTTGAATTGCCACTGGAGTTTCGTTTTCGTTTATTTACTTGTCGTATACAAATGCACGTTGCTGTAATCGATGCGGCAAGTAGAACCACTTGAGCAATTGGCAGGGCTGTTGTAATATTCATGTACAACAAGTGCCCTTTGCTTCGGCCGAAATCAGTCTCTTGAAAAATATACTTCCCTGTAGCGTTATCAAAAATGCTTTCGTCGATCAACCATCTTGGAATCGCAACGGAAATTCCAATTGTGCAACTGCAGCATATGGCAACCAACGCAATTGGCCTTTGATTTACTGTTCCGAAATACAAGGGCCAATAGATGGTGATCACGCGCTCAATCGATACGCAAATAATGATCATATTCACTGCAACGGGCAATGCATAATCCACTTTAGCATAAAATACGTATTGACGCAGCTGCGTCCATCCATTCCCAGGACTTGTCCAACGAATCGCCAATGAACCCTGACAAGACGGTATCGATAGTCAAAATATAATAAAACAAATCGATGATATTGATTGCTTTGTGATAATCACAGCTAGCAGTACGAAATGGCCTAGTGCACAATACGGCCAATGAGAAAATGCAACTGGGTATGCCAATAGACATAGCCACAAGGTTGATGTATTGAAACCATGCCATCCCTGTCATGTCCATGAATTGTGTTACTCGGTGATAATAGCACAAGAAGTGTGGAAAATCATACATCATATCATCGAACGATGTTTTATTATGATATTCGATTATCCAATGTGATAAATTATCAGATGGACAGAGAAGATTTGCGCTCTCCAATGCATTTTCCAGCGGAGCCATTTCACTAAACCTTGCCTAGCTGACCAGGTTCTAAGCTTTCTAGTTGCAGGACAAAAATGAGTAGGCTAGTTAGAATTTCATTTGAAAAATTCCAGAGCGGCATTAATCCTCAAATGAATCGCAGTACCACCAGGCTTCATTGTACTTTCTAGCAATAATACTGTAGAAAAGAAATTTCATTAGGCCAAACCGACCACTGCGCAATAAGAACAGCATTCGAACCGTTATGAGACCTTGCTAACTGTGCACACGTGTGGGGTCAACATAAATTTTATCGTCCCTCGTTTATGAAGAATACAGATATGTACCACATCAACCATCACGGCGTCGTCTAGACATATCGCATAAGTGATTACATTATTCAAACATATCAATTATATCTTCAGCAAGAATGTCATGGTTCATGGTCATACTGTAGAAATTACCAAGAATAGATTATGGCACATAAACAGAGGAGATACTTGTTGGCACGTGATGCAAATTGATCAATCATTTAAGCAAATGCACGTAAACTGTCCCATGTATATCCTTCTCGACCGCGTAATATGCAAATAATATATCCTAAGTGATATGCTGGAAAGAAAATGTCATGTATGAGTCATGGGATTCGAATAACTTGGCAGTATGGTTCGCATAGATTTTGTAACTGAAGCATGATATAATTATCCAATGATCGGAATTTTGCAGAATGCAAAATTTGCAAAATTGCAATGCACTGCAAATTATGAATTGCTGACCACAAATATGCACATGGGCCATGCCCATGTCTCATGATTCATGCCTGTTGCCAATTGTAATTACAAATTAGCAAATATACCTCCAGGTATTACGCAAATACATCCAACGAATAAGAATATCCATGAATGCACACCAGCTGGCAAAACATTGACAAGAATACCAACCATTATGCAAGCTAGAAACTGGTCATATAATTGTCAGAATCGTTGGTTAGCATTTGTTGTACCAATTCCGAGTAATGTCAATGCAATGGAGGCTAATAATGGTTTCAAATGTTCTCTCAATTCTGCATTTTTCATCCATCTGGAAAGGAATGAGGTTTGAGAAGTGGCTGGCGGATTATGGGCATAAAATGCTTTTGGATTGGCATTTCAAGCCAAGTCTCAAGTCAGGATTAGATCCAGGAATGGTCAAAATCATGGTTTACACAAAAGATTACATTGCTAGCCGTCCAGTTTTATCACTGCTGTCATAACCATCAGGTATTAGCAATGCTGTATCGCCTTCACTGTCCACTTGACCACTCGTATCCTGTACAAAAACATTCAGCCTTTGGCCTATTGATCATGCATTACGTGGATTGACAAGACGGTGCAAATTGGCCCTGATCACAATGCAACTACAAATCACTTACACGATTTGATCGCACACAATCATTCCTGGTTTCTGTGCCATAAGATCTGATCAACATTTCATCATCACCGTTTGAAGGCATAGCGGACTCCCCTACAGCCAATGTAAGCAGAAATTCAATCCTTATCAATAGACAAAACTTTGTTCATGGAAGAGTTAGCTAGAAATGAGTATGCCGTTTCTCCATCAACCTAACGATTTTTACAATGAAGTCGGAAAACAGGAGCTTATTTGCTGAGCTAGTTCTTCTGTGGCCACGCCAACCAGGCAGCTTTGCTGGCTAGGGCGAGGGAACAAGGATCGATGAAAAAGAGTGCTAAAGGAATTTCATGTTTTGTTACTCCTCCAGAGGAAACACTATCGACATGGATCTCGAGTAGGGGAGAAAACAGATGGTCCTGTTGGGGTGGCATCCTTCAAATTACGTGTACTCATTCGTAAGAAATGGATGGGAACATGAAATTTCAAAGCTGAATAATGAGCAGTTGCGGCAAGAATGCATGATTGAGGAAAGCTAATGTAGTTAACTTGTTTTTGAATGCCAAGAATGTACTTCGCATTTTGTGCAGGCAAAAGCGTCACAAGACACCGCAGTATCATTGCGCAAATTTTGCAACATGCATAAAATACAGTCATGTGGATGAATTCTAGAGCCTTGCAAAATGACATTGTATTGTTACTGTATGAGGATGGTTATGCAAATCGCGTAGTACGACAATAATTTTGGTAACTGCCATCTTGCTTGCTCAATCTTTAGCATATCAGCTTTGATCCAATATCACTCAAATTTCACACAGTAGAGGTATACCAGAAGCTGAAAATACTGGAAACGGTTGCTATCATCTTGTTGTGATAAAAAATGCATACCCTACAGAGACATGGAAAATAGGCATTGATAATTTAAGTGGAATTTGCTGCACTGAAGGCATCAGCGTATTGCTGCTGATAGGACTCCAATGCTAACAGTCTGCAGCTTGAGCCATGATTTTTGGGTCATTTGGTGCATGCTAATTAGCTGAATTTCCACACCTTGTGGTGCCTGATGAAAAATAAGGCACTGAGTAAATGCAAAGTGATTGCATGGCTGACCATCAGAGAAAACTGCTAATGAATGCAATTTCAGCTATTTAAAAAAGGTAAGAAGCAGAACATCAGGAAGTTTCGCATTTTTCTAGAATTACCGAGAGATTTGGCTGGCACATACTGTACAGGCGAAGGCATCCCATGCGCTGAGTACACATTTTCCGTAAAAAAATTAGCGTGACGTTTGGTCATGATGACTTTTAATCACTAGATTTCAAGAAAAATCCTTGCATAATGGTAATAGCTTCATAATAGAACAAACGCATCCACTTGGGCATTTGAAAAAATTAGAAGAATTGAACACGAGGATGATTCGTGATCTGGGTGAACACTTGCTGATTGCGAAGAACCTTTATAAACCGCGCGTTACTTCCTCGGAAGCATCGCAAATTCTGGCTGGAACTCGTCGCAATTTGACTGCTACCGTAAGACAATATATTACAATGGCCACAGTTAGTATTGAAATGACGCCCCCCATTGTCAATGACCGTTTGGGCACGCCAATTCTTCGCCCAAAACTCGAGGCGTAAGTGTCATGCATGATGCTGGCTTGGACATTTGCGAATTCGTAAAGGTTTACCATATTTTAGCCAAAAGCTTCATTCAATTGCTGTCTGAACACGTGACAAGCATCATTGGCTTGCAAGAAGCGGTCACAAGTCAATCGAGGGCAATGCGAATCATTTGGTCAGCTTTGCTAGCTGTAGGGCTGATTACAACGCTGGTTTTCATTTATTCAACGGCCAGCGAATATTGGGAGAACCCCATCGCCACAAGGGTCAGCACATGAGACAACACAATCAAGAGTCTCATGCTTGGCTAAGCAATAACAGTAGCAAAAACAGAGCCTCTGATGCAAATGTGCAATTTCGCAATAGTTGCTTGCGGAAAGCTGGCTATGGGGTTGTATCCTCTTCAGGTATCAGTCGAGGAACGCCCAGAATACACATTTCCCGGAATGGCCCTGTGCACGTCCGCCTGGGTTGACGTAAAAAAGGCGGAGTCGGCTGGAATTTCAAACATGGCGTTACTGTACTCGATGGGTTACTTAACACCAATGGCTACCTTGGAGTCGATCAAGAATGGGACAAAAGCAATGCTGGAATTTCAGCAATTTTACCATTCACAAGGCTTTCGTTTCCTGCTCGAATTCTTCAAAGCCATCTCGATCGACTTCACATTAACGAATGAGACAGTGAAATTCGAGAATGCAACAAACGCCATGCTGACCGCTGGAAGCCGATATGCACCAACGCTCGGACAGAAGACCTTTCTTGTGGGCGCTATGTGCGTGCCGCTTCTCTATCCACCAACCAGGCCCCCATGGAAGGCGGCCACCACTCATGCGTCTTTTATCAAGGCGAAGGTGTCGCCTCAAGGGCAACAGCTGTTTGGTTTTGACCCTGCTTGGGAGATTTACCTGCACACGGACCCTAAGTTATTCAATCGGTACAAGTAGTCGCAGAATCCACAGAGTTATCTTGTTTGTTTACTACTTTTCAAAGAATAAGAAACCTGGGAAGGCAGATTGAATGCGCTACTTCGTGGCCGGTGTCCAGAAAGCTAAAGCATTCAATGAGGAATATAACAGGACGACAACCAGTCGTAAACTACTTGGCGACCGATCAATAGTGACAGATGTTATGAGGCTGCTGGCCTATTCTGTAGTTGCCATAAGCTAATGTCAAAAGCAGCATGGCCAAAGAACCACAATTTGCTGAGGCCAAGTTTCGCAATGCTGTTTATGACCGCGTCCATGATCAGGCACAGGAAAGCTGCCAGCAGACACTCAAGCCTATAAAGAAGACCTTTCTTATCCATACGAGGGCACTATTTGTGCAGTTACTATGGCTACAGTCGTTGTCACTACAACAAGAATAACCTTGGTCCTCTGAACGGACTCATACGGCACAAGCATAGCAGGTCTGTTTTGATCACCCAAAATTTTACTCAAGCAAATATCATGGTTGGTTCGAGTGATGCCAGAAAAGCATCCATCCTAAATACAGCAGGTCCATATTTCGGCATATCATTGACAGAGGAAAAGCTGGGATCCACCAATGATTCGGCTGTGAATAAATTCTTGGACGATTCCAGTTGCGTTTGTTTAGTGATCAATCGATTAGATGCGAAAGGAAATGTGGAATGCTCAAATAAAGTAGCCACGACTTTTATCATGGCATTTCTAGCAGATGTCCATTTTTCAGCTTGAACCATCAAAGCAAACATTGGGTTCATTGGTTTTCTTCAAATCTCAACCAATAGCCATAACACCAGAGAATTATCAGCAAACAGTTATGGTGGTGTCGTTGAGTGGATCAGCATTGGCATCACTTTATCATGCCATGAGGAATGTGTTCAGTCCCACTCTGGTCAAAGCCGCTGGAAAAGGCTTGGATCCGAAATTGCAAAATCTCATTTCCGAATTGGAATTGGGGTTAGCAACAACGCTGAGACGACAGAAAGATGCGAAAGGGAAAATGGAGGATATTGGGGATGGAGTTGGAGGTATGCAAATTCTGAATGCATGCCTGGCTTGGGTGGGAGGAAATTCAAATTCGATGGAAAGCAATTACATTTTTAAATTAGAAAACAGTCAAAATGCATGGCATTTTCAGCGTTACAGTATGCCCTAAAGTTGAGTCATATTTTTGCATTATGCGAACACCAATCTTAGGTATCCTAACTCCCATGGACGAATTTCAATATTGGGAAGACTCGGCATCAAGCGGTGGAAAGCAAGCAGCTGAAGCCAAAGTATACCACAATCTGTTCAAACCTTTGGAAAATTGCTACGCCCGATTCGAGGAGTCCAATATGGAAGAATTCGCTGAGACCCTAGAAACCGCCTATGACGTTGTGGATGACGTATGGAAACAGGAAGATGTGAATCCGTATCCGGAAAATCGCATGAAACGATTGTTGGATGTCATTGGTACAATTTTCGTTGGATTGCGCAATGCAATTGAATGCAAGCACTGCTATTTTAGCAAACAGCATCATAAGATTCGTCCAATTGAAATTGGACGATTTGGATTTCTGGAATGCACCATACAATCATGTCAGTAGTAATTTGAAACAAGCCATTGGATTCTGCGATCAATGGCGTACCACTTGCAATACATTGACTGGCCAAATTTGGAAACGATCCAGTGTACATGCATGGAAAGGTGATCAGTTCAGTTCAACGCAATTGACTGGATTCAAAGATCGATTAGAAGAAGTACAGTATACCCATGCAGTGCGACAGACTCGCAAATTCAACCCTTTTTCAGGTACTGGCAATAAGAACAGCCAGAGAACAGCTAATGTCCTTGATGGGAGGCGAAAAATCAGCAGAATTAATGGCCAAGAAATTCGCAGCATTCACATCAGTGCATCCATTGCATTATAATCCGTATACAGAAACCAAATGGAGGTCAAGGGTTGAACAATTCGATGCGGATGTTGAACCATTGATACAGAAAATCTTGCCAGAATTGAAGCAACGGTTTCGAGCGAAAGATGCGTCCGCACAACAGGTGAGCATTGTTCCAGAAATCATTTCAATGCGCAATGTTTAGAATACAGTATGCTACGCATGCTTCAGCATATGTTTTTATGGCACTGATAAGCTATTGCCCCCAGTTTTCACTGAGAGCCGATCAAACACTGTTAACTGATAATTGAGAGTCGGTCCCACAAGGCAAGTTGGCTCAATTCTTTTAAAAATTTATCAATAAGTGCAGAAATCGTGGCTTGTGTGTCCAAATGACAATTATTGGAAATTTGGCTTATAACTCCAGCAGGAGCGTGTGTGCTCACAAATATGTGTGCTATCAATGTTGTTTTCCATAATTCTTAATTACAACAATGCAATATTATAATATCTTCTTATCAATCCTTTATTTTCATAGCCAAAGGTACTAGTTTATCATTCAAGTGCCTGGAAAGATTGAACCAGCCACTATATCGTAATGTTCCCATGCGCCCATTGGTTCATCATTGAACGGTCCGCATGTGAACAATGCGCTTTCGTACATCAATCGACAACTGCCATCTATCACGTTGAAATCGAACGAGAAACAACCGTTGTAATACAAACAGGCCACACTGCACGAGGTTATATCCATACTAGGCAACGTCGTCAATTCAGAGGACGATCCGAAATAACCGGGTTGAACATTCTTGGCGAAATCGGCCCATTTCGAGGCGTTGCAATCTAAATACCCGTGAATTCAGAGATGCATAGTCCATATGGACAAGAGGCGTACCTGGTGGGGCGTATGGGACTGGAATTGGTGTGGTGGCGCCACAGTCGACTGAAAAATAACGACTGCATTGGCATACTGTACCTAGACTGGCTCAATAAGAAACAAACCGATTGAGTCCATTTCGCAGGCAGTGGTTCCACCCCAATCGCAAGGTGCCCAGGTCCAGGTCATCAATGTAAACGTAACAAAAGCGCAATCACCATTTTGCGGTGGGGGCGCGGTCAGACTACGTGGTGTCATGGGCCTGTATGTAACAGGCTGTCCATCCAACGATTTCCATACTCCATTGTCGAAATACAAACCGATCCAAAGATTAATATGGCCCACATCTTCGACGTAATTCCTGACATTGTGAAAGATAGTAAATGCATATACACAGTATAGAAAAATATTCTCTTACAATACTTGCAACGCGACTCCAGTATTCTCAACGGCCGTATTTATTGTGAGTATGTAGGAATTTGGTTGTTGCGAAATGCAGTAATCTTGCAGTTCCCAAAACTGTTTAGTTACTATAGGTTTTGCTGGGAGTAAATAACAATGGTCATTTCCGGATCCGGGAAACTTTATCCATCCAGCTGGGCAGACAGTTGGGCATGTTTGGGCTAAAATACAATCCATGCATCTGTAGCAGGCTCTGAGGTTTATTCAAAATGAATACCTTTGATTTGAGTTATACGAAATAATACCAGTGCGAGTACGAATATTAGACCCATTGTACAGTTTCCAGTATAATGCAACGATGCTGCAGCGATATTCTCAACTTGGAGATCAGGATGAGATCCGGACCGAGCGATGTTGTAGCACAGGTCGGATCCGATTTAGACTCTGATCCTGGAGTTGAGAATACCAGCCCCGATGGCTATCATTAGATTTCGATGTTCCGTTGCTAAGTTGCTAGTGAGCTTATTTTAATCCCAGGCGATCGGTAATTGCCATGGTTCATGCCGGATCTCCCAGTACGAAATGAGAGGGAGGGAACCATGTCTGATCATGCGTAAGCACCAGACAGTATGAGATCCAATTGTATTGTATTATTTTTCCCATATGCAACTACAGTAAAGTATACTCTTAGTAATGCATTTTGGAAACTGGTTCTTATCATGGACATTATCCATAAAAGAATAAAGCTGTTATTGATCAGCATAATACCAGGCACCGAATAAAGCAGAAATGACGTTTATTTGGCAATTCAGAAAGCTCCAGTTAAAATCAATGAGGATATTATAGCTGTGCTTTTGATTGCAAGCTAGAATAGTTTTCTGCAACCAGGCCTCTTTCTTTGCTTCATGCGAGGAAGTTTGCTGGGTTCAAGTGTTTACAGCAGCATCTGATAGCTTCTAAGTGTAAAAAGATGTTTTTCCAGGACCATGCGCTCGTTTCTTGGCATTCCTTTTGAAAGCTGTGTAATATCCTTCATGCACATTAGTCATGCTTCTTTTTCTAATGCTTAGTCAGACTTTCCAAACACTGTTTTATACAACGTCCAGGGCCTATGCACCCTGATTCATGCTTTCCTACTGCTATGCATTTTGCCTTAGCTTCACTCGGAGTACTTGGATTTTGTACAGGATAGTTGGATTCAATAAACGCTTGTGCACATACACTACAAGCTGGAAGAGTCTTTTTTCATACGGAATCAGGTATACTGTAGCCGCTAGCCATGCTATAGTTTTAGCTTTGATCCAGCTTTGAGCTTGGTATTTCCCTGTCATGCCAATGTTGATAAATTATGGCAACATAAATTCTCGCTTGCTAGAAGTATCTGTTTTTATTCTAACTAAGCAATGAAGTCTAAATGGTTCAAAATTCAGAAAAATGCATCTGCCTAAAGCTGCTCAACTGTATTCTCATGAAGAAGCACACAGGCAACATAACGGATTGCGCAATATACGAGAGACGCCGATAAACTCAATTAAAATCAGGGCAATGAGTGAAATTAGCACGCGACACATTGTCGAGTCTATTGCCATCCAATAGAATACGAGTCAACTTCGTCAATTTCCCAACTAATCCATCAGCAATTTCTCCAATCGATTATGGGATAAATCGAGATCTCTCAATTCGCCAATAAATCCTCGAACGTATCTGGATCGATTTCTGTGATTATACGTACAATGGTACATTATGCAATGGATTCGCAGCGACTTCATCCCACGAAGCATATTTCCAGTGATTTTTACATTATCGCACAATACAGGGTGAGTCAAAAGTAACTTGCCCTGTTTAGCATTGATTATCTAACTAATTACTCATCAGAATTACATGATA
>JAQIWJ010001507.1:0-10909 GCA_034695185.1 Discolaimus major
CGCAATGGCATCTGCATATGGACAAATTGCGCAATGGAAAAAACTGACTTACTTCTCTCATCTCGTTTTCGGTCGTCCTTCCGGAATAAATCAACGAGAATCGCATCTCTCGAAAGCACGGTTGGAATTCTTCGTATCGCACCGAATTGCTTTTGACGAATTTGTCCAATAATTTCTCGATATCCGTACGTAAACCGGCGTATAGCGGGCTGCAAGACGTTCCTCGACCTTTCATTTTTCTTCTCTCAATCGATCGATTCCTGAAAATCAAGATTTGACATATTACTGTATCAAAAAACCACAATTCAAAAGTACAAGGTATAGAACCTTCGTGAAAATATTCTGTCCAGACGTAATTTCGAAAACGGTTTAATATAAAACCCACATCACCTCAGAATAAAATGTAATGAACATTCGACAAAAAATTCACTTTGGGGGAAAAAGAACAGAGCAATGTTCTCTACCAAGGCGTGTGGCAAAAAAAGGGGACAGGAATTTAGACCCAATATCAGAATGTACAGTATAAAACAGAAATTGTCACCGAAGCGCTGATAAGTATATAAATCCAAAAATTCAAACGCTAGCTGGGAGAAAAGGCTCATGCTCTCGAAACACCGATCAAAATTTCGAATGGGTGTACAGAAGAGAATTACAAAAACCACCTCTCGAAGCTACCTAGCAAAGAAACTCCATCGAATATGGAAATAAGGATTAGCTCGAGGAAGAAAAAAATTCGCATCAGTAGCTTACATGGAAGGTGTGAATATTCTCATGTACAAAAACTTTTAAAACTGGGTCAAAAAAGGCTGCTACGAGTATTATTCCTAACAATAATAACTTAATCCCACTTCCAACCTCTAGGGGGCCGTATCCCAAAATAAATATACGTAATCAGTGAATGAAAGCACGATTCCGAGTCAAAACAAAAAGCCTGCCTGGGGTCAGAAAAAATTGGCATTCAAATGGTCATCGTTTAGAGAAAAAATGGACATTGGTTGTCTCCTAAGCTTGCGATATCCCCAGCAATGGGTATTCGCACAAAAAAACGAGTACACATCGCATGGCACGTATGAGAGCGGAAAGAGCAATTCTCCAAAAAACAATACAGTACATCAAATGTGATTCAAAAAAACCGCTCATACAAAAACACTAATATAAGTACACTCAAAATCAGTGTACTTCTGGCGAAGAAGAGCTGCGTACAAATTCAATTTGATAATGCATAAAAATTGAAACGGAGCCATTTTGGAAATGACCACTGGACATATGTACAGTATCGAAAAAGGCGAAAAACGATGTACATTCGAGTAAAAAACAAAGCACTTTCCCCGCCTCCACAAAAAATTCGCTCAGAAGACATTATTTGCAAAGAAAAAATATAACCAACATCGGAGGCCGGAGAATGTATGAGTAAGACAAAAAAATAATCGAGCAGCCATGTTCGTTAAGAGCAAACTTTTCCCCCTAAGAAAACACCGCCATGCAAAAATTCTCATAAAAAACCAGGCGTGCATATGGATAGCACGTCAAATATAAGAAACAGGCATTGGCAACTAGGACAAAGCACTTTTGGAAAAATAAAAGCGGCCAAACCGGAATAAATAAATTCCCTCACATGTGTACAGGTTCACCTCGCTCGCAAAAAGAATAATAAATAAGGAATTAACGCCAGGCTCCACAAAACTGGACCTCGCTGAAAGCGCTCATGAACAAAAACCACAAGAGTACGTACCGAGAGTCCGATGATCGATGAAATATATCCGGAGAATGAGAAAATACCAGACCAGCAGCGTAAACGAATATCCAAAAGCCATCCACCGATTTCCACCGCTAATAAATATTCACGCAGCCGTACAAAATGCGATTGGAAGCGAGATAACGTCTAATACTGGACCGCCTCGTTCGAATTTCTTGCGTCGCCATCCTCGATTGCTTTCGTCTGAAAAAATTGAGGCATTATATACTCGATTATATCAAAACAAGAAGTCGGCTTACCTCATTGACTTCAAGATCATCCGCCTTCTCCTCGACCAGATCATGCTGCTTCACCTGCAGCAGCACGTGCATTTGAATCCAATGCAGATGATACGAACGAATATTTGAGAATCGTTGATTGCACATCGTGCAATTCCGTTCTTCGTTGCACGATGGTCGATCCGTTTGGCAAGGTATTTCGATCCGTTGCGAATCCACTGAAAACGAGACAATTTATTTCTCGTGCGAGGCATAAATTCAAAAGAAACTTACGCAAATTCGAATTCGCATCGTCCGCATCGACCACTTTCCGCTCAACCACCGAGAATGGCACGATTGATTGCATCGTAGTCGAGTATTGCCGACGAAATTCCACGGGATCGTCGCTTTTGGCCAATACGATCACGGTTGTAAACGGCGACGATTTCTCCGCATCGAAATCGGCTGGCATCAAATTCGGAAATTCTTGACCGCCGTTTCCGCCGACGTCTTCTTCATTGAGCAAATCTGAGTCGTTGGATCTCACCCCAGAATCGAAGACCGCCGCCGCCGCCGGATTCTCGATCTCGACCATTTTCACATCTTTCAGACGTCGTTGAACGTCGTGATAGAAATAAGGCCCACCGTAATGAAGTAATAATTCACTGTTCGTATGATCGTCGTAGTTGAAATGGGTGAAATTATGCGAATGATTATGTCCCAGTATTGGATCGACTTCGTCCACGTCTCGTACGAAATCCATTAGATCGGAATGGTTTCCATCGACGGAATCGTTGAGGATCCATTGCGCAAAATTGGAAGCTGCTGAGGCCGTGATCGGAGAGAGATTAAATCCGGAACCGTGCGAAGGCGTATTCGGAATTGGATCTCCATTCGGCCATAACGCGTTGAAAACCAGATTCTCCAAACTGATATTGTCCGTGGAATTGGCGACGTCGTTTGGCATATTCTTCATACGGACGGATGTGGTCAAGGCCGAACTCAACGTCAGCCGTTCGAAAGCATTGTTCATTGGATCGTTGACGCCGCTTGGAAGAGAGCAACTGGTTGCCGTAGTAATCGAGCTGAATCCGTTGGATAAATGATTGCCGTTTGATCGGTCGTATCCGTTGTCCATACCTGAAATTGAAGACCATTTTAGGGATTCTAAAATCAAGAAGATTTCAACATACCTCCATCGTTGGAAGATCCGGGCGAAATATGAGGCGCGGTCGTCATTTGCACCGAATCCACGCCTGCATCTTCATTCTCCGCGCCGTCGGAATTCGAGTTCTCTTGGTGATTATCCACACCGTTTTCCAGGGTCGGTATTGGACTGGGCGGAGGCGTTGGATCGATGAATAATGCTTGACGATATCCATTGATGCTGGCCGTGGATCTTTGGGCGAATGTGGCACTCGATACGCTACCGGAACCGTTGTTGTACTTGGCGTCCATCATTGAGCATCGCCTGGCGTGTTTCTTCAACGCCACTCGGGTGCAGAATTTTCCTCGGCAACGGACGCAAACGTGCAACGAAGACGGCGAATGGTTTTGCTTGTGGAGACCGTACCGATGCTCGTCGACGAATGTCTCGCTGCAGTGGATGCATCGGAACCGGTTGCTGTCGTCGTTGTGCCATTCCATGTGCCGCGTTAAATATTCTCGACTAGGCCATAACGATTTGCATTTCGGACATTTGTGCAGCTTGTCTTTGTGTCGATCCAGGAAGCTTTGAATCTCCTCGTCGCTCAACGTGGCCGCATTGACGTGCTTCGACGCGTTGGCTAGATTCAACGACGACGGCGATGTTGGAGATTCCACTGACGTTGAAATACTGATGGCACATCGATTCGCGGCGTCCCACTTCTGAGGCGATGCTGACGAGGCGGCGGTTGCATCCGTGACGGAATCTTGATTTCCTCTTCGCATTTTGGCTTTGAAGATCCTTTCTCCACCGTTCGTAATTGCTGATGACGTTGCTGGAGGAGGCGGCGATTGCAGTGGTGGCCAAACGCGCCGTTTCCTGGGCCTCGCAATTCCAGCAGCAGCCCCGATTTCCGCCGACGAAGACGATTCCGACGATGGATGAGGCGAATCTGTCGTTGTACTCGTCGATATCTTTCTGTGTCCACCGTTGGTAATTAAGCCAGACGCCGCTGCCAATTCTGACGCATGGTCGCGTAAAGGGCACTTGTGTTGGTACAAATTGCTTCGAAAGCGATATGTCTGAAAAGGGAAATATTAGTAGCCTTGTTAGGCCACAATATCCAGAAAAAAACTGATTACCTTATGGCAGTATTTGCACTTGAATGGGCGTTCGCTGCTGTGTTTCACCGCGTGTTGCTTGAGATACCAAACCGAATTGAAAACCTGCAATTAAACACCAGTTAATCCAAGAATTATGCATGAAAAACTCGCCGCTTACCTTCCCGCAATCTTTGCAAATGCACGATTTCTTATCGTCCGTTGGTGAAGCCGAACTCGAGAGCTAAAACCGAAGCACTCGATTAGCATCCAGCAAAGTATCATAAAAATTACACATACCTCTTGATGATCGATCGCGTATAATTTCGGTTCACCCATGGAACAATCGATGGCACCGGACGCGACGGCGTTCACAACGGAAGACGCGGTTCCGACGTTTCCAATGGCCGAATCCATACTTTCGTTGGTTGCATCGAGAGACGAGAACGAAGCGTTGTACATGATCGCGTCATTTACGCCCAGCATATTCGCGTCCAAATGTACGCCGCCGTAATATCCGTGAATATGATGATCGACGCCCAAACTGTCGTTGCCCGTTGAGAAATCATGCTCCGACGAATGAGCCGTATGATGATGGCCGAATGCTGATTCCGGTTGCAAATCGAAGGCACTGTGTCCGAAATGATGCAAAACAATTCTATCCAATACGCCCGGGTCGTCGTCAACGGTCTCCATTTTGTACGCAACTAAAATAAAACGGCTTCCGTTAATTTCGAAGCCATAAAAAATCAGCCGATACCAACACTCACTTGAAATTGATCATAAAACCCCCATGAACCGATGACCTCGATGTCCAGAAGCAGGCAAAGCTTTCGACGATGAAGCACGCGGAATCTTGAGCAATGAATACACTGAAAAAGAAAGGCATTCAATTATTTATAAAAAGACAACTTTGCAAGCTCACCTCAGTTCTTCACTTTCGCCCACGGAATGCGATTTTTATGAATGCATCATTTCCGTTTTATTTCTCAGACAGGAATTTCGAGCGAATGCAAATCGAACGGAGGGCTTCGTCGCCCTTTTCACAAACAAAATATTTCCAGCCAGACGTTTGGCTTTTTTGCAACGGACTTCCTCTTGATTTTTCATGCCAGGAAAATGAAAATTCCATTATTTTTTTGCCGACCTCGCAAAAACGCACGCACTTCCGACCGAGCGTGTTGAACGCACAGGTCAAGATTCAAGTTCAGATAAAAATACCGTTACTCAAAATATGAAAATTTCGCGTTATCAGGGCATGAATTCCTATTCCCGATCACTAATTTCATGATTTTGATTAAAAAATTCCTTGTGAAAATCAATTAAAAATATCAAAGTAATAATATCTTGTAACTTCATTTCCTGATGTCTGCTAGAAGGCGGCAATTTTCCCAAAACCGCAGAATTCTAGAATTTCGGGAAATATTCTTTAATTTCGGCATACATTAGAAATAAAATCCAATAAATGGCATTTAAATCAATCGGCCGAGGACGCTTACCCAAATACGCCATTACGCTGGTTTTATCCGGATGCGAGAATCGTCAATTTTGGCACGTCTGCGTGACGACGAGAAAAACGAAAAAATGGGAAGGCGATATTATCGAACAGGTAAGGGATAATTTTTTAAATTAATCAGCACGCTTTTTGCACGCGACCGTGAGCATTTGAGTTAGGAATCATGCGATTTAAGTTTTTGATCGAATTTATGATAAATTGGCACTGAAAACCCGAAATTACAGCGTGCTGCTCCGTAATTCCTAATTAGCATCCGTGCGTTCAATAAAATTCACGAGAATCTTTCATTTCAGCTGGGCACATTCGATCCAGTCCCGAATCGATTCAACGAGAAATTAGTGGCTTTGAATTTCGATCGAATTCGTCATTGGTTGGGTCGAGACGAGACCGCGGTTTCCGTCGGCGCCTTGGAATTATTCGGATATTGCGGACTATTACCGGTTCATCCGCATACGTACATCAAAGCGAGAAGGATGAAAGCGTTCGTGGAAGAATTCGAGAAGAGTCGACAGAAGCAATTGGAAGCTGGTTCCGCCGCAGAACCGCCCAAAGACGCTGATCAGAAAGTCAAGAAAGAAGCGCAAATTGCATGAAGTAAGATCTAAGATCATTTGTGATCAGAGAACTTTTTCGTTCCCTTCATTTCGACGTGCTGCGTTTTGATGCAGTAATATAATAGCGAGTACAATTGGAGTGATTACATAAATTAGCATGACGCATCAAAGCGAACTACAACCTATGATAAGAATATCAGCATAAGATTGAGAAATGTCCACTTACATTTCTTTCAAATGGCTTTCGTAAAGCAATTTCTTGAACGATTCGTCCAATCGATTTCGATACGGCATCGGGATGAGAAAATTCGCCAACCAATACGGGCCGAAAACGCATTGTAATTTCAATCCCATGGGCATTCGTTTCGGATACATGGACGCTTCGTCTTTCTTATTCATCTCGTACATGGTTTGCCCTTTCAAGATTAATCGTAATTGGAAAACGAAGAACGCCATCGCGGCTAATCCTCCGCCGAATCCAGCGCTGAACACCATAATATAGGCCAAATCGATGGCCGTGCAATGTTGAAATAATAACCATTTCTTAATGGCGAACGGGAAGATGTAATCGATGAAACCCAACGGGAAGAAGGGTTTGTAAAATTTGTTCAAATATTGTCCGGTGAAATACGCCCCGTACAACGATCCGACGGCGGCCCAGAATAGGAATACGACGAAATAACGTTGATTACCGAATCCAACGCAACCGGCCGTCAAGAAGCAATGATGATCTTTCTTCAATACGCAATAATTGCACAACGGGCAATGATGCGATCGAATCGGCACCGATCGTCGACAATTGAAACAGAATTTCGTCGTTTCCGGATCGCCGCGAATTTCCGTCGTCCCGTCGGCTCGAATTATTCCGGCCGGTAACGCGCTCTCCGGGAATATGACGTCCACTCGATTGTATTTCGAATACCAATGGAAACAGAAGAAATTCACCATTATTTCCAATATGAAAAATAACCCGATCGCCACGTACGTCGAGCATCGATCGCCTTCCAGTGCGGGGCACGTAAAATAGACGTTGACGAAAAATACCAGAAATATCGTTCCGAATACATACAAGAGTCCGCAATAATTGGCGCAAATATACCAGAATTTACGAGGGATACCGGAGAGACGTTCGAACAGACTCATCGTGAATATCGATCGGAGAAATTCTGGGCGAATAATACACTTGAATAATTGGATATGATTCACTTTTCCCAGGAATTTCACGAATTTTGCGAATTTTCGGCTGAAAAAAGCTTTGGTCGCATTTAGCAGACAACTCGGCTGCTTATATCATTTTTCGAACGGAAACCCGCGAACGATATAGGGCGTAAACACAGACCCGGATTTTCACGAATTTCTGAACATTATCTCCCAATTAAAAATGCATCATTATATTTTATAAGATTACGACATTACAAAATCAGGCATATTCATCAGTAGTACACGATTCGTCAATAAAATATAGCCAATACAAAATCATACACGCGCAAATACGAGCATTCCATTCAAAGGCAGTCAGAGTAAAATTGAAGGCGATATATTGAGCTCCAATCGATCATAAATTAGTACTTCCGTAAAAATCGAATCCAGGCCGCTAATTGGTCCCGTTACGCGATGGCGGACGACTGGCCAAACGCATATTCGTCGAGAATACTGGCGAGATTGGTACCGTGATATTATTCGGATCGAACTTGATTTCGATCGGTTTATAACTGAAATACAAGATCATTCTCAGAATTGCAATCTGCTGAATCAGCAGAAAAGCCTGATGCATCAGGCTAGGAAAATGAATAAACTTACTGCTTGATGGGCTGAGCTCGAAATACGGCTTCTTCGCGCAATTTCTTCTGTTCTTCCTCCTCTTCCATTTGATGACGGACTTCGCGTTGACGGAGAACGTCGACCTTGTATTCTTCTAGAGCTTTCATGCGATCGTCGAATTTCTTACGTTCCATCAATCGTTTCTCGAGATTCAACTGCACATTCTCCGGTTCTGCAAAGAAACGTGCATAGTGAATATGCATAATTTCAAAATATAGACCAATCATACCTGTATATTGACGTTGACCCAGCTTTGGGCAGAATACTTTCATATGTTTGAAATCCGGCATACCCTCCGTATGAAATTGAGCCATTTCACGCCGTTTGCGTTCTTCGTCTGCTTTCTGGAATAGGAATTCCGAATGAAATTAGCAGATTTTGGCCATGAAAAGCAATGCTTACCAATTTCTTCAACTTCTCCGTCTCCTTGGCGTGAATGGAGTCCGTTTTCAAATTAAACGGCATCGGCTTGGTCGACGGACGCGGAATCTTTGGTGGCAGCAACGAAAATCTAGTTGGATTCGATGGCAATGGTAACGCCTTGAAGCCGCTGGCCTAAAACGGAGGCTCCATGTCACTTCGTAAATAACATCAACCTTATTCGCTTACCATATCATCAGGCGATTTCCGATCGATACCATTTTCGGAATTGTTACGAACTAAAGCTCGAGCCGCCGTTTTGAAATTGAATTCAACCGGACGCGTAGGCGACTTTGGTTTTTCTTTCTTCACACCAATCGTTGGCGATTCCAATAAGCGGCGAAAATTATTGGGAATATTTTGATCGCGACGTTGCAATGGTTTCGGACAAATGGCTAGAAAAGAAACCTTTTTGAAAATTCCTCAATTTTCGAGGATAAAATTCAATAATACTTACGAGGACGTTTATCCATTATAATAATATTATCGAATAGATGAATATTCCGAGCGATAAAAAATCACGTGCCAGCGAGAACGGGTCAAGATAAAACTGAGAATGGAATGCTGAAAATGAAAAGAGAGATTAGACAGAAAGAAACTGGAATGAGCAGAAAATTCTAGAAAATCTAGAATTTTTGGGCGTGGCTAGAGTGCACGTCGAAAATGGCACATGTTGAGGTTCAGATTAAAAAATAAATAATTTGGGCGAATTCCCCTGAGGTTAATTCACTTCTGAATTTGATCAAAAAAATCAGCTTAGATTTATTCCTAATAAATTGGAATTATCATTCTTAAATAAACGGTTAATGCCATTGTATTTATTCCGGAACCTTAAACTGACGCCTGTTGCGCTTCAGGCGTTTTGGCTGGGGCCTTTGGTTGGAATATTGCCAAAAATTCTGTATTATTGAAATCCCATTATTTTCAATATAAATTTCGATTCCCAGTAAATAAATCTGAAATTTTCTGCCTTCATTTGCTTCAATGAAGTCCAACGATCCGCCGAAAGACGATGATCATTCGAAATCCGACGCCAGTACGTCAAAATCCGCGATTTCACCGAAATCGCCTCCCAAACGTCCAAAACCGAGGAGAAAAGCCACGGCGATTAGCGAAGAAGTGAAATCGGCTGCCGAAAATGAAAGTCCGCCATCGGAAGAAGGCGGAGAAGAAACAACGCCGTCCAGTTATAATTTACGTCAACGCGATGGGACGAAAAAGAAAAAATATACGGATCCGGATTGGGCGGCTGAGCAAATCGACGAGGAAATTAGTTCCACGACGGATTCGGATAGCGATGGAACGCTGTTCGAGTAAGTCCTTAATTTATTTGCTGATTTCATAGAATTAATGCTGCTTTATTTTCAGCATTGATAAACCAGTCAGACGTCGTAAGGATCGAAAAAAGAGATCCAATGATCCCGTTCATCGATTATGCAAGGATATAATCAGCACTCGATTAGCGAAGGACGCCGAAGGATTTAGCAAGAAGCCTCCGATGATTACGTGCCGTGTCTGCGAGAAAGATATTTCGTTGCGAGCCAAGAACGGTCCGATCGCTTATTCGAAAGCCAAGACCCACGCGATGACGCATTTGAAATCGCCGGATCAATTATTTTATCGATGCCGCCTGTGCGACGTCAAGAAATCCACATGGACCCGTATACGAATGCATTTATTCGTCAATCATCGCGGCGAAGCCATCGATCCGGACGGGAGGGATAATTTGATCGACGAAAGCGATTTGGAAGAAAATCGTCAAGCCATTATGAACATTATCACTAAATGCTTCGCTGATCCAACGCCAGCCGAAGGAACCGACAGAAATCCGGGTCAAAGTTCCAGGATGGACGCGGCGACGTCGCGACAGGAAGTAGCTACGGCCGTGGCTTCAGTTGGAGCCGAAACCGAAGTGGGAGATGAAACGGAGTAAGCGCTTATCTTTTTTTGTGCTATTGCAATGCTAATCGTCGTTCCTATTTCAGAGACGCGGTCGTCGAATATTGCCTGCGTTTGCGTCGCGAGAAAGAATCCGGCGGTTACATGAAATGCATGCTTTGCAAGAAGATGCTCAGCGTCAACGTTTATTCCAACGAAACGGTGGTATCGCGAATTAAGCAACACGCGTTCGTTCATTCGGGCAAGCATTTCTACAAGTGCCAAGAATGTCAATTCGGCGCCAGTACTTACAATTTGTTGGCTCAGCACGTCAAGAGGAGCCATGGTCAAAGCATGTCGAACGCGAAATTCGACGATTTCTCATCGTCCTCCCAATATCAGGCGGATATATTGCAAGCGTTACGACGAAGTTTCGAACAACCAACGATCGTTGTTGAACCCGTTGTGGAACAACCGTCTGGGTAAGCAGTGAATTCGAATATTTGATCATCCAGCTGAT
>JAQIWJ010001508.1:0-10909 GCA_034695185.1 Discolaimus major
CCAACGCCACCTATCGGTTGGAAAATGCAGAAAAGCTGGCAATCATAGTGGCCTATGCATGAAGACTATTGGCTGCATACTATCACATTTGTATCGATGTAATGATTGTGATATTATGATCGATATGATCATTTTGCACATGCCAAATTGCTGCAATGATTTCTGCAGTGCTGTTCAGAGAAGCATGCAATTTTGATAGAACTGCCTTTGATGATCTATTGTGGTTTTAAATTTGCCTCAGAGGATTTAGCGGTCAATACGTGAAGTTTACATCGATTATGCATGCATTACTATCATCCTTATTTGAAAATGAACATTCTCAGAATACTGTCTTCCAGGTTATTAATTCAATTCACAGTATCATCTTGCATATTATTTTGTTCGTTTTCATAGATTATGCAAGAAAATTATGCGCATTATTGACACAGGAAACTCGAAAATAGGGATCATCTAGCCAAGAACAATCCAGAAATTACCTGATGACTGTTTCTGCTCTAGATTTTTCCAAGGGGATCCTCTGGGAAACCTAGCCAGGGCCTCTTTTGCTCGTCGGCATTCCGAGATCATTTTCACTGCTTTTAAAAATGTACTCTCTCTGTTTCTTGAGAAAACGAGTCACCCCGCATCTTCCAATGTCTCTTGAAGCCAGAAGCTTATGTTCTTTTGTGCATTTTGACGCTTCAGCTTGAAGAGGATAGGGTTCCTCCAGTGGTGAGGAACAGGTTTTAGCCTACGCGAAACTTGTCTTCTACCTCAACAGTGGCAATGAGAAGAAATCCCAGGCAACCAAGGGGGTTCTAATTTTGTCTTCAAAGCGAACATTCGCAGAAGTGCCTTCTCTTGGGGGCATAGTGGAAAACGCGGTTTCGAAAATTTTAAACTTTTCGTACTATTGGTGGCGGAACGAGTTACACGATTCCTGGTGCCCTTCCATCGAAACTCGTGTATGCACTCGAAATACTTGCTAAGAACGCTCTCGAAAACGTGAGGCATTGAACGACGTAGTAGCTGAAATTCTGACGTTCGCCTGACGCCTCGAGAAAAGCATCCCTGAGAATAAATTTCAGCCTAAAGACACAAGGCTTGGGGGAAAAGGGAGAGCTTCCTTCTTGCATAGCCTATATACGAGAGTGAATTTTGAACCCCGGCATTCTCATACGCTCCAGTGCGTTTTTAGTGTCTCCATCCGCAGAGGCTCTACTGGTTCAGCGTTTCAGTGAGGAACTTCTTCACTCATTTCCTCATTTTCCACAGGCAGTCACTGTGCTGTGCAAAAGGCTTCTTCCCCAGGTAAAAAGATATTCCATTCAATTATACCCCCCTTCCTTTCATGTAATACAAATTCAATTTACGAAATAGTTCATAATTGTAATTTATGATACTGAATGTTGTGCTATTTTTTGCAGTGGAACATATTTTCTCATTGCAATTTCGTTGATATCCATTGATATCCAATATGTCTGAAGAAGAGGATATGCAGTAAGCATAAGTTTATTTTATGAGAGCATGATGATTGAGCATTGTCTCTGAATCAGTCTAGCCAGGAATAGGGTTACTGTAGCACTGAATTCTTTTGTCCGACCAAATGGTCTGGTCTAGTTTAGCTAGATAATCGGATGATTCTTCATTCTCCAGAAAACAATCTCGAGTGCATTGAGAGATTTTCTAACTAGTCCCTCCCCAGGAGAGGATGGACAGATGCATATTTAACTCATTTCAACGAGCATAAAAATATATTCACAATAGCCATTTTATACAATGCCTTTTCTCTCTGAAATGCGAACGCGGCTGCTGGTCCATCTCGTGCCATTTCGCTAACCGGTGCCAACAAATTTTCGCTTGGACTTTGTTTTTACTAGCCCTTCTCTCAATTCGAACTAAAACTCGTCTTGCTTAGTCAACCGTTTGCTTATAGTAAAACTTTCCTCCTAGAAGCCGAAGTTGAGAAAACAACGGCCATCAGTCGGTACATTTCTCCTCAAAAGCATTCAGTCCAGTCTTAGCAAAGCTTCTTTCCTGCTTCTTCAGTTAATTGAGGACCTTTGGATTCCTCTCCTTGACCTTGGTTTTGCCTCGGGTGCAAACGGTCAGAATTTCTAATTCGAATTCATTGAGAACATTTTTCGCATTTCACCATGTACCCGAATAGTGCTAGCAATCGATTGGGACTTCAACGTTCTTCGGCCCTCGATTTCGCGTTGGCCAGGAATCAGAGATCGAAACCTGTGAATTTGGATAGTAATAAACTGTCCGCAATCGGTGATTGCATTCGTAATTTGATCCGTATCGATACGCAGGAACGTTTGGATGCCACCAAACGAATGATCAAAGAGGATTTCGTTAGGCAAAAACAGGAACTCGAGCAACGTTTAGCTAAGAATGATCACGAATCTTCTTCGTCCGGTCCTCCAGTGAGGAGGCGTCAAAGTCGTTTCTTGAAACGTCGTACCACTGCCGAGCCGGTCATCCAAGAAGAAGATGCTGACGTAGTGGATACTGTAGCCGCTATTGTGGAAATAGAGAAAAGTCCATCCACTGATCAAGGCTTCGAGTCCGGTCTGGATCTATCCGAGACGGATGATCCGCCTTCAGTCGCAAAGGATGATTCTGCGTTGGAAAATCTGGATAGCGATGAATCGTCTAAATTGTCGGCTATCCCAGAAGAGATCGTTGATTCGACCATAGCTGGTCAGCAGAAAATAGATCAGCATGTAGATGTTGTAAATATTGACCCTGTAATTAGCTCATCATTGACCCTTGATGAACATTCTGATATGAAACCGGTATTCATCGAGACGTCTGTGCATATGGAAGTGGATACACAGCTGAATCAGGATCATGATCAGGGCATTACGAAATCACTAATCAGTGAATCGGTGGATCAGCCGTCAGCTGAGAAATCACATAGCCATCCAGAAGGGCATGAAATGCAAGAAGTGCATTCAGAAATGTCTCCAATTACAAAAAATGAGGCATCCATGCTTCAAACGGATGTCAAATTGGACGACAGGAAGCAGGCAATCCAGTTAAACGAACATCCACTCCCAATTTGCATAAATGAGCCCCAAAAAGCTGATAATATCAAGAAACCAATTATTGTCCAGAAGACGATGGCCTTCCGAAATGTGCAAAAACCAGTCAATGCCACAGTCGTATGCCATGATAAGAAGCCCATGAATCAGGCTTCGAAATTGCATGTAAAATCAGTACCCCAGCAAAAACGACCGTCGGTTCCAAAACCGGAGCCTGAGAAGAAACCGATGGATAGAAAACCTGTGAAGAAGCCAATCGAAGCTTCCAAAGTAGAATCGAAAAGTTCTACTGATATTGCCAAGAAGGCAAAAGAACCGACTCCACGTTCGGAAGCCAAGCAGAAAGCGGCTACAGTAAGCCGTCAAAAACCTCCAGTGGCAATGGCAGTTGTGAAAGATGCCAGGCCGAAACCGGTGGCCAAATTGGATGAAAAGGCCAAAGAGATAAAGACGGTCACCAAATCGCCTCTAAAAGATGCTGTTCAATCGCGTTCTCCTCCTGAGAAAATAGTGAACATCAAACCAGTTCAGAAAACACCCGTAAAATCCAGTGTTCAAAATGAGAAATCGTCTCATGATATTAGCAAATTGAAGAAAAAACCATCAGCATGCGATCATGCCAAGAAGCCGCCTATTCAAAACGCGTCAGCTAATAAGAAGCTGGAATCCAAATCCGGCTTGCATTCAGCTGGGGTTCATTCAGCAATTGCATCAAGAATATCGCGGTCTCGAAGCAAAGATCGACTGGTGCCAATCCAAAAATCTGCTTCAGCATCTGGACGTGTGGCAGCCCAACCTCCTCAGCACAGGACACCAAGGCTTATCACAAGCCCACGAATGACTGCAGCTAATCAGGAAAAAGCTAAATTCATACATCGAAAAACGCCTCCTCGATTAATTACAGTAGCATCGGAAAATCAGCCTTCAGAGAAACCAGTACTTTTACGGCCTGTGAGTAAATCACCATGCACTCGAAAGAAGACGAGTTCGGACACTGCTCCAACTGTGGTCCTGAGACCGGTCTCTGGTCAACATCCGGCTCAAACGTATCAACGTTCACAAACGGTGGATGTGGGCGCATTGATCAGAAGGCTGAATGGGGCTAAGAAATGGGTACCAAAATGGCGTCGAAGGTAGAGCATTGGAAATAGTGAAAACTAAGCGTAGCGGTTTCATTTTTCTTATAAATTCAACAGTTGGTCGCATCTGCTTTACTTTAGCCAACCCAGTACCAACTAAATTGAATCATATTCGCAAAAATTTGCACCAGGCTTTTCGATGGACTAACCCAATCTGCATTCCAATATAAATTGAATGCAGTAATTTTAAGAAAATTGAACTAAACCACGTCAGCAGTCTCAGAAAAAGCATATTGAGTCTTTCTCATATCTCCCACCTTTTCCAAGAAATGCCAACTTTCGCTTTTTCATATCAAAAGCGGCTAGTAATTTATAACTTTCAGCATAAATTGGAAGCATTCGAAAATTTTCATTTCATTTTGACTCCAGTTCCGCTCTGATTAGGTGCTTTCTCTGAGAAGTTGCTTCAAGTGCTACAGTAACCCTGAATTGAGAATGTCTCATCCAAAATGGAAAACGTAAATTCAGAATGTCCTTGTGGATTTTCATGCAATCAAATAAGCCTGATTTTCCTCTTTTAGAGAGGAAGAGGGTGAGGAAGAGGAGGCCGAGGCTGAGGAGGCACCAAGGTGAGTGCATTGTATGCTAATCAGCACTGATCAGTAGTGATCATATTGTCCGTTGAAAAATTAGCAATGCATGCGTTTTTGCTGGACATTTTCACTGGTCATGCGTCTACAGTATCCTTAGAAAAATCTTTCTGGGTTATGCTAATGAGTATTATGCATTTGCACTTGTTTTTGATTGGTACTCTATCATTAATTTTGCATTTTCCATTTCTCGAATTCTTCTCTTTGACTATCTTTGTGTTATTCTATGCTATCACTCACTTTCAGCCAATCCGAGGCAGTTGAAGAATCCGCAGCTCATGAGACTAGTCCTCAAAAGTAAGCTTCTTCCTTTGATCTTTCTTCTATCTTCTGCTAATGACTGATTACATATGCACGCACTGTTCTATCATGATCACATCATCTAAATGATCTTTCCCCCTTTTTCAGGGAAGAAGAGAAACCAAAGTAAGCAATGCTCTTCTGTATTCATTTCCACATTTCCCCTCTAAATTCCACTTTTCAAATTCCTTTTCCTGGATGGAATCGGGTGTGAACCATGGCACTAAATTGCGCAATGGTCTCAATTTTTGGCAACCCAGTTGGAACTGGTGTATCTGCTTACTAAAAACGTCGGCTTTTTTTCAGACCAAAACCACCACCTCCACGTCAAATTGAGGCCGAAGGTGGTCAAGCGAAGAGTGAAGCCGAATTGGCCATGCTGGCACAAAAGAGGAAACACGAAGAGGAAGAAGAGGCGAAATTGGCCCATTATGAAGAACAACGTCGTATTCAACGCGAGAAGGAAGAGGAGGAATTGCGACAATTGAAAGAAAAACAGGTCAGCATTAGATTGCGTAATCATTGAAAGGTCTCTCGGGAGTGTCCAGAAGCAGATGCCGTCAAAGCAGCTGAGATTTGCTGGGATAATCTCAACTTGGGATCATCACTTTCCAAGCACCGAAATCAGCACTGCACATGCTGACATAAATGCTAATTACCTTTCAGGAACGTCGCAAACGCGAACGTGAAGAGGAGGAACTTCTGCTGGCCGAACGCAAGGCCATGGAAGAAGAGAGACGTCGTCAAGAAGACGAAGAACGTAAAGCCAAGGCCGAAGCCGACCGTCAACGCAAGGACGAGGAGAAACGCAAACGTCAAGCTTTGATGGCCGGCTTGCAAGCCAGCGGTGGTCCGAATTTCGAGATCACGAAAAAGGATAAGCAAGCGGAGAAATTCGACAAATTCGGCAACATCGTCAAGGCCAAAGCCGAAATGGGCATGACCAAGGAACAACACGAGGAGCAAAAGAAACGCGCATTGGCTGAAATATGCAAACCACTAGAAACCAGTGGCTTGGATGTCGCTGTAAGCATACTGTAGAAAAATACTGGCACCTCTGAGAAAATCCGCAAAATTGCATGGTATGACCATGCGTTGTAAAAAGTGGTCATGAATCCACTTTACTCATGCATGGGGAATTTCAATGTTCCAAAGTGCTGTTATAGTATGATCAGCAGAAAATTATGCATCGATAATTCTTCTTCCAATGTCGTAACAAAAGTTCATGCAAATCCACAAGAAACATGCGCAAAAATGCCCTATTCGAGCACTCAAAAATTTCAGGCATTGCGTACCAAGATCAAGGAAATGCACACTCGTATTTCTCGATTGGAAGGCGAGAAGTACGATATGGAAAAGCGTCGTGATCGTCAAGAATACGATTTGAAAGAATTGAACGAACGTCAACGTCAAATCTCGCGTAACAAGGCCTTGAAAAAGGGTCTGAATCCGGAAGAAGCGGCCAATAGCCCACATCCTGTAAGCTGCACGTTTGAGCACAGTATTCACGATTACATAATCAGTGATCATGCTGATGGCAGCAGGTGCAGCAATGGCAAAATTTATCATAGGCGCATTTCTGCATGTCTATCTCCTCTGCACTGATACTCGCTTCGATATCCTATCTTCATAGCTAATGGGCTTTTCTTTAGCCGAAAGTACCAGTAGCAAGCAAATACGATCGTCAAATCGATCGTCGTTCTTATCACGATCGATACAGCATGTTCGAAGCTGTACGTATAGATTCTCTCATTTTTCTAGCCAAAAGTGCAAGTGGTCAGCAAGTACGACAGGCAGACTGACCGCAGGTCATTCAAGGAAAAAAGGGCCATTTATAATACTGTAAGATGTGGGATGCATAAATTGGCAATAGCCAATGGCCTTCAATTTTTTGGTGACGGAATATCCAGTTGAATTTTCTCTTTTCTGATGCAAATTTTCAAAAACTTGCCTGTCCCGAATTAATGTGAAATTTTTCGAAGCGTTTTTCATAGGCTCTATGTAGCATCAGTCTTACTGAAGCATTCATTCCACTTTGGTCAAAGCTGTTTTGTGCTTTCTCAAATTTATCAATCATATGCATGATTATCACTAATCCATTCAATTCCGTTCACTAATCACTGCATGAATTTAGCAATTTTTATGTTCAATGCTTGACACGGTCATTTATTGACAGGCAGAAGGGTTTCCTCAATTTCCCAATGTGCCAGCACCGAATTGGGAAGTGAATAAAGACATCAAATCGAACGACGACGACATAATCGATGGCCCTGTGAAAGTGGTCATTGAAGAAGAAGATTAGCCTTATGTTCATATTTGCTTAGCATGATTGTCCATTGTCCACATTTATGTTCAACGTGTCCACACGTTGTCAATGTATTTGCACGAATATTTATGATTTCGCATAGGCTCTCGAATTGAAGAGCTGATATGTGTTAATATGAGTTTAGCATGATTGATTTTTGCAAATTTTCCTTCGTTCAAGCATTAGCGACGATTTTACTACACGCAGTTGCGTAAGACCAAATTTATGGTCCTACCAAAACATCAAATACAAAAATTGCTATTCCACATATCATCATGCAAATTTGGATCTGCCATGCCAACGTCGTACTTGCCATCACTTCGCTGGAGGCTCTGATCGATTATGATCACCATCTGACGAATCGATTTGATCACTTTAGCCTCCTAAACCACCGAAGCCGAAGGTCTTCCACGGCAGTGCACGCCCGCCATCAGAATGGGGACGTAAGGAGAGTGAAGAATTGGAGAATTTGAGAAAGAATTTGGAACCACCGAAATATCAAGAAGCAGTCAAAATCGAGGGTGCCAAACCACCGGTACCGATTGTACCAGTGTCCATCGAGGGTGATGATGTAAGTTGACCATTGGTCAAGATGCATGCTTTGGGTCTGTGCTGGCATTTGAAAGGCTGGCTGTGATGCTGACCTTTGGCAGCCAAAGGTCCTGTCATGGCTGTCCAATATCCAAAGTACCAACCAATCACATGCTCTCCTTCTCTTTCAGGAGCCTGAAGAAGAATGATCGTATTCATATTTACAATACATAATAATTCGTCTGGAGGAATGTAGAATTATCGGTTTTTCAAATTTTCACACCGCACCCAAGAAAAGCCCTCGTTGAATCGCATGTATGCCCAATTAGTCAACGCCTAGTATTCTTTTTTCAATGAACGGTGGTCTACAGCTTTACTTCGTGTACACCTTTGAGATTTCTTTTTATTCGACTGTCCATTTATGGAGAGAAGCACACAGTGCCAAAGTTGTGTAGAGGCCGTTTTTTGCCATATTTAAAAATTGCGCAATTTTATGTATCTGGAGGAGGTTAATCTAGTCATATGTATTTGCAGTCTGGTGTCGTTTTTTATGAGGAATCCAATTGGTGCTATGTGTGCAGCCTTATTTAAAATTTTTGAATGCCTTTTTTGCCTTTGATCTTGCCATTATCTTCACGAGGTGCCTAAAATATACTTGCGGTGCGGTTTTTTTTACACGTACTGGGTCGGAGAAAGTAAATCAGTAGTGCAAATAATATCATTTTTGCTAACAATCTTGATCATACTGATCAGAATATCCCGAATAAGCATATCACAATCATATCAATATCATGATTTCACATGACCCAATTCAAACTTTTCTAACATTTCATTTGTCAGACTGAAATTGTTTCCTTTACAGTATGCCTATTCTGCCTTATGCCGAATAACTCACTGGTCTCAATGCCAACAGACCGATCACAGCTGAATCTGATCCTAAATCATTGGATACCCGACATGAATACTGGTGATATGGCTTATCACTAGCCGAACTTATGCGTTTCACCAGCAAATCACCGTTTGGCAAAATCTAAAACCATTCACTGCTATTCTTGCTAGCTTTGCATACCTTTGAATTTTGCTTACTGTAAAATTATCAGCACTCTGAATTTGGACATCATTTGAATCAAACCATTTTATGATGGGCGTCGGTTGACCATCTACTCTACAAATTAGCTGAGCCGAATTTCCGGCGTATTCCATACGCATATCAGTATGTATGATTATGGATGGCGATTTTCGTCCATTCCTAATCGATTGGCATTGTTGCGAATTCATGTTTCCTTCTGGTAAAACCATGATCAGAAGGTTATTGGTCATTTTTATGTCCTGATCTCACCTGCCACACCTTGAACGGTTACCCGTACTTCGACTGTAGCTTTTTCTGCCCCATTATCACCCGTGCATTGATAAACGCCAGAATCTTCTGCCGATACGCAACGCAATGGCAATTTGGCTACTGTAATTGCGGATTCGACCGATGGTCTTGCGTCGTTCAACAAAGCTTCGGCTATGTTTTGGGGCGGTGATAAGGGTCCATTTGCACCGGTCACTGGACGTCCGTTCTTCGTCCAGTACACGACCGGTGTTGGCATACCGGCAACTTCGCATTTTAAATCGATCGAATCGCCTTGACGTAATCGAACGGTTTTACTCGCACCGTCTCCTGCGATTTGCTTCACAAATGGCACACCTGGCAATAGCCCTAAAAATCGATTATTTTATGCACTGATTTTGCGATTGGCTTCAGGGTGCGTACCAGATAAACGTTGGATATTGGAATTGTGCGTGACATCTAGTCCGGTTACAGTATACCGTAATCTTTCCGCCTGGAAAATGATGTTTCTTGTATTGTATATATTTTTGGCTGGTTTCACAGGAAGTGGTGCGATTGGTATGCGTTATTCCATTTAGTAAGTAAATGTATGCAGTCACAAAAATTCTATGCTCATGTTCGGTTGACCACGTAGTGGTCATCCAGCACCATCAGCATACCATATCATGAATATTGTCGGCTCCACCGGTGGCACGTTGTAGCCTCGCACCATTAGCCAGTGTAAATAGCAATCCAACCACATTCAGAGCGATCATGATTTTTTCCAAGACCCTTTCGGACCAAAGATGCACAATGAAAAAACGACATTTTTCAGCTATATTTATAAGACCGATGAAGGAAAGGGCGTCAATTGAGAAAATTGATCAAAGGAAGGCAAAAAATCTATGCTCTTCAATTCATCCACTACTAATTACCGGTCAATGTGTACTGTGCATGGGAAGAGAGGATGATGGATTGCTGTTTCATCTAGTTTTGTACACGTACCGAACAGCAGATTTCTGATGGATACCGCACCTGCAATAATGATCAGCATTGGCTTGTGATGCTTTTGCACGTGATGGTGAGAGAAAATTCTGTGCTGCTTTTATGCCTGTGGAAGCGTGGATTCTTCCACAGGTTCTAATCAATGACCGGGGTCTGCTGACTGATCAAAACACAAAAAATATTTCCTATCATCGTCATTGCGTTGTGTATAGGAATAGTGGAAATCAGTTTTGCCATTGACGTCAAGTACTGATGAAAGATGCAATTACATATATTTGCTTTGCAATTTCCTTTATGTACATTTTTGAGGAGAACACGCCAGTTGCTTCATACAAAGCACGTCTAGCCCATTTATCTTCAGACGAACTCTCAAAATTCTTTCCTAGTTAGCGATTACAGTAGGCCTTCACATGGGTGCCACATGGAGGACACGTGATGTTGACCCTGGCAAAGAGAGCCAGGTATGTAGGCGTAAAAATTGAGAGAAAAAGATTGCTATGATTCTGAAGTGCATCCGATTCCTTTTGAGTGAGGCCGGACGCAGAAGAATCGAGTGACAACGTTCTAATAACCACGGTCGTTTGTGTAGGCAAGATCAGCAACTCTTGCCACTCCCATTAAAGTTAGGCTCGGGCGTGGGGAGACGGTCCCCCTGATTTTGCATTTTTACATAAAATTTTATAAATCTTCTC